>UZAE01012330.1:0-45954 GCA_900617975.1 Rodentolepis nana
TCACAAAGCATTAATTCTGTTGGACTCACAGTCAGCAATAAATTCAGTTGGAAACAGAGAGCCATCCAAAATAGCCTAGATGAACCAATGCAAAAAAAAACTAAGAGAAAAAACTGGCAAAACACCTTCACAGATTGGGAGTATACACTCAACCTACATGCCCCACTGTGTGACCTACGGGAGGAAACGGAGAAGGACCACTTGATTCGGTGTCCAGCTCTAAAGACGACGACGGAAACCCAGAGGTATTAGAAAGCCAGAAGTCAACTAAGGGACTAATAATAAATATCATAAAGCCTGTCATTTGAAATAATAATGACATCTTTGCAAAATAATGCTTTATTATAGCACTGTGGTGTCCAGTGCCAAATCATACACTAAACACTTTTCCAGAAGTGATGGCCTGTTCTCTTAAACAACTAGAATTGAGCTTGACACCATTTTATCCAATGACGTCATGATTCGATAATAGGTTAATTAAATGTGATTACCGAGCCGAACGAGTAAATCTCTATGCTCTAATTCTACTGCTTCAAGAGTAACCAACCCGCTATATTACCAGATATCAGTTGCGGTTGTGAAGTTGATAACGCTTTGCCCATTTAAATTCGTCCTCTTTTTTACAACTCAGGTAGAATACGCAATAGTTTACCTTCAATGTCACCAACAAAAATACGAAAAAAATCGATGCATAGATCGTACTTTGGTGAATCGCCTTCATATGTGAGTTAAGTTTCGAAGGGTATATAATGCACTGGCCGCAGAGTTCGCAAGTAATGGTTTCCCACATCTGCAAATATACTGCAAAAACATGAAGGGCGCATTAAAATGGGAAGAAAAAATCTTACTTCTGTGAACGTTATCAACATGCCTTAGAAAGCGGATCTAGTTAACAAAGACCATGTAGAAATTCGAACAACCAAATGGCTTTAAATCTAAACAAAGTAGCGATGAATAAGCTCAAGATTCCTACTGCTTGAAAGACTAAATACAAATCTATAAAATCTAGAAATTCATTGAATCTAACAGTCCCCTCCCATTATATTGCAGAAGTACTGAGATTTGCAATATGTTCCACTTTTGATGTATTAATCTACTCCCGTATTCATATTCATCACAGCTTACTTATTTATTTCAATTTCAATGATGCTAGTACATTAAACAGGAATTTAGAGTGATTATAAAATTGGTATGACCCACGGCTATATCAGTGAACCGTTGTGTTCTCATTGGTTAAGTTAAATTAGTTTTAAAGTCATCCCTGGAGTCATCTCTGTTTACGATTCAATAACTCAATAATCAACAAATACCACACGCCCCTAATTGTGTAAAAAATAAAAGGGTAACAGTTCAGCAGCGCCGAAAGCAGTAATAGCACTTTTATTTTATATAAACAAAAATTTGAAAATTATAAGACTTGAGGAACAAAATGAAAAATCCTTCATGTACCTTTTAAGATATTCACCCAATGGGAAGTATTTCCCATACACCTCAATTTAGAAGTCAATAAAAGATTCGTAGAACAATGTTAGGTCCGTACTAAAATACTTTTAGACGATCAGATCAAGTTAAATGAAGACAAAAGAAATTTTTCAGCATTTATTAAATTTATTGTAAATTTAAATGAGGTAAGACAGAACGCCCCGTTAAATGAAAGTGAAATTGAAATTTTAGGAGATAGTGCGAAAAGCCAGTGTTCGAGGGATGTTACAACTATCATCTATTTGGGTTCATCGAACATTTTTATTCATATTCTGCCACTGAATAATTTTAAATTTTAATCTTTGTAAAACTTCACATTGATTTTACTCAACGAGTCTGAAAAGTTAAAAGATACCAAATCGAGCTTATTTTCTAACTGTCCGAACATTGCGTCAAGTTACAGCTACAAATACTCATCTTCACTCGTTTAGAATAGGATGAAAATGCTCCAATAAATGGAAGACATTGAGGTAGAAGACGGAGGATAAAACCGTCTACTTGCGCCAATGAATTCTCATCATATGTCGCCTGAAATGCAAGATTATGAGAAGGATAATACAGATATTCCACACAATAAAACTACAAAACAATATGTGAAAATAAGGCCAATTTGATGCACTTGTAGAATAATTTGCGAGCAACTTTTCAAATTCCCTAAAATATTTTAATGCATTAAAATGTACAAATAATTTAGCCCTGTCGTTTGATATTAACTAAATTTTAGAAAAAAAAGCGAAAAGAATATGCTGATGCTTGGATAAAACTAATGGAAATTCCTTAATCAACGAAATTTTTGATAAAATCCAGAATATTAGAGCGGTAAAAGAACAGTTGGAAAATATGAGATCCTATAATCATATAAATTGGCATAGCTCTAAGATATAATACTTACATACATACATAATGTATAATTGTGATAAATCGCCGAAATTTCATTATAGCAACACATCCATAACTTTTATAAAATTAGCAGACATCACTTCTGTAACAGCTATGATTTGAACAAATTTTAATAGGATTTAAAATATCTTTCTCCCAAAGAATAAAATCTAATCGAATTTCACATAAAGTCTTTAAAATTGCTAATACCAACTACTATTTTGTTGAATCTAGCCAACTTCAGTCGATCCTGCAATGTGAATAGTAGAATAACCTTGAAATTGTTACCTAAAAATTAAGGTCGATTGTGAGTGCTCTTGACAACTTAAACTGCAACTCACATTATTTACATTATGGTTCAAAAACAAATAAATAGAAGATAATAAAGAATTTACAATTTAAAAGATATTATTGATCTATTTATACGTTTTTAATCATTTATTAATTAATTTTTTATGTAAATTGAAATGTTAAAAATTTTCTAATTACCATGGGTTTTATGAGTAAACCTTATGATAATGTAAATTTATAGTCATTGCGGTTTAGTAATGCATTCAAAATTGAATGAAATTATTTTAGGTAAATGTAAGCGAACAAAATTTAAAATGACATCGTAAATTGCGAGCACTTAATGTTATCATAATCCATTCTAAAAAATCACAATCGACCACTTATTGATTATTTATTTAGGAGTATATAATTTGTAATCATTATTGGGGTGGATCCGATAGTTCTCTGTAAAATCAATTCAAACCCATTATAAATTCGGCTCTAAAGAGAAATCATACAATACTCGGACCTGTTTCATTAAAACCTACTGAGCTCCATTTATTAAGCTATAAGCTTTTCTATAAAATTATTTTGTGAGAAATTCCACTTCCTATAATCTCTCAATTTGCATAAACCTATCGGCCCGTATCCATCATTTAATCTTAACAAATGAATCTCTTTTTTCATCTTTTTCAATACCTATGTTGAAGTGTACATAATCAACATCGTAGTTTTATAAACTAGAAAATTGTTGAATTATTCAGCAAGTGAGTGAATAGTAATTATAATATGTCTATCAGAATTTAATTTTCCACGCATAACGAAACGGACCGCTAAGTTTATAAACTACTACTAATATGCACGAGTCAGTTTTCTACATGTATTATTAAAAAAATCATGTTTTATTTTTTGGCATTCATAGTAATTTTCTCAATGATTATTCTATTAGTTTTACTTCTGGTTCGTACTTAAGACCATCTACCCCAATGTTTGCCTCATACTATCTTTCAACCACTGCAAAACATCACAGGCACTGCGCATACTTAGACCAATATTTTAAGCCATCGAATTACTATATACTGATTAGCAATTGCTTAAATATCTGTGAACATTTTCAGCTTCTATAATTAATAAACTTTTATAAAACATTTGCCATGGGTGTAACTGTAACCCAGAGTATGTGCTCCATATGTGTACCGAATTATCGACTTAACAGCGACCAATCCTAATTATAAAGGTTTTATGCAATTGAGTTGTGCTATCAATATTTGAAGATCGCAATATTTCCACTTATACCTTGTCTTGCATTAGTAGTAATTGGGTCCGACATGATAAACCGAAGGAGCAAGTAGCATGATCTCACCAATGAAGCAGAATGTCATGATCTTTTTACGAATATCACCTTACCCGTTATAAGATCCACTCAGCTCATCGGTATCCGCTGGTATTCTCAAGAAACTCCTTTAATTGGACATCTTACATGCTCTTGTTCCCTCCCGTCTAACACTATTTCCTAGGGGCACTTGTATTCTGCTGCGCTATGTACCTTTCGTTTAATGAAATTATTTTTCCACCCAAGTTACTCTTCGTGGAACTACTCAGAACTCGATTTATACACTTAGTGCTCCCAGGCACATTCTATCTGCCTTGAACAGGAGAGAATATCAAAAAGAAAGTGAAAATATGCAAAATATTGATCTTAACTTATTATCTCAATTTTTTACTTCTAAGAAAAATTATACTTAATAATAAGGGGTGTGGGATAGACTTACCACCTCATGGTCCACCCTGGGCAACGTATACTCATACGGCAGAAGTCTATTTACCGGCAGTTGACTTCTCACTTCAAACTACGTCTATCAACCGGCAGTTGACTTCTCACTTCAAACTACCAATCAGCCCGACTGCTTGTCATATTCAACCCCTTCAACAGCACTCGCCCCACTGTATGTCATATTCGACTACTTCCACAGTACTCGCTGACTCCATGTCATATTCGATCATTTTCACAGTACTCACTTCACTGTATGTCATATTCGTCTACTTCCACAGTACTCACATCACCTTTTTTATACCTTTGTGTCTGTATCTTTTGCATCTTTGAAACACCCTTCTGTCCCCCCAACCAACTCGACTTTTTTCACTTTGGTGTTCCTTCCCCTCTGTGTGTATATATGTATATATATATATATCAGTGTATGTCTGTTTCTTGTTCGATTCTTTATTCAACGCTCCTTGAACGCATCTTTTCACCACCTTTAGATGTACCTCTCATTTCCATCTATCTCTTCGATCTATAATATTTCAATTTCATCTCCATTGGTCACCTATACTATCTGCTCTTCGACTACCGAATATACGCAAATGATGACCATTGCCGATCAACCGGCTCAATATTGATGCCATTAAATTTTCCCACTTCACAAGAATTAGCTAACTCAAATAAGCTTTTCCAGTTACACAAGTGTCTCGGCCTCCTATACCTCTGGTACCTGGTCTCAACTAATGAAAGGCTATAATATTTAGTCGATCACTGATACCCATCTTTAGCGTTCAAACCAGGCTCGTTGCTATTCACACGATGATTTCCCGCTTTATATACTCGATCCTTGCTCGGGACTGCACAGTATTCAATTGGTTGGTTTGCTAGTGAACTGTTGTGAGTTGATTCGGGGACTCCAGTCAATTCCCTCACATTTCAGCTGCCATCATCTTTATGACATAATGGAGAATATTCGCTTAGTGCTGTCGTGGTTCTCGGGCATTATGTTGTGGTAAGTTTCCAATCTCGGGGCTTTCTGCGTCACCGCTATTTCCAATCGAATACCACCCGAGTTCCATCGATCCTACTCGAAATGAGAAGGAGGGTGGAGTGAAAGGGTGAACGTTGGTTCGTCTTGGATGGTGGATGTGTTTACGCAAAAATGAAAAAATAACAAATAGTTTTCTAATCAATATTTACAGTTTGGCATCATCAATTTAGTTTTTTTGTGGAGGCTGTATTGATGCCGGATTGGAGGACCGTCGTGTGAATTTGGAGTGGCTTAAAGTTTTTTACCTCTACATAAATGGGATTTGCTGATGAATAGTGACTAAATAAGTTTTATCTAACTCCTGTGCGTTTTCCATTTTTATACAGGTGCTCCTGGGGAGAGTTCAATCGACAAAATGATAATCAAATTGTTGAAGAATGGCCTGGAGAGTAAGGGTGCAATCGAGGCGAAGTTCTCCAGTATCACCCAATTTCATCTACCAACCAGTAGTAGTACCTCGCAAGGAAATTCAAATGATCCCTCCTTTGCTGCTAGTATCATCACTCCACAGCTTGTAACAAAACTCGAAGGACCATCTGATAGTAATCAGCAGCAAGTAGAAGATAACGATGATGATGAGGAGGAAGAATCCAAATTGACTATAGAGGAGTCCTTTCAACCTCCAGATACAGTCTCCCCAGAGGGATGAAAGAAAAAGCGCCAATGACCCCAAAGTTGACTATTATGTACATTACAATCTATTCCATGAATTTCTACCTATGCGCCGTCACCGCTTTCCCTTCCTACAAGCCGCTTTCTACTATGTGTTTTGTGTTTGTCTGCGTTTATGTTTTCGTGACTTTACTCTTTTGGCTAATTGCCCTTGCCCCTTTCCTCTTGTATGTAGCTTATCTAGATATCTATTTGCAAAGAAAAGCGTTGGAAAAGACTTGCCTTTTGGTGGTTTGGAAAGGAATTTTGGGGCCTGTTATTAATTAGTGTAACTTAATATGTCCCTTGGGGTTTGCTTATAATTTGGAAGTACTGACTGGGAAGAAGGATCTAAATTTTTGACTAAGCTGTCTCTTGCTTTCTTTACGGTCTTTAATACGCTTTGGTGGGGGGNCCTACCACAGTACTCATCTTACCCTTTCTGAGCCTTTGTGTATGTCTGTTTCTTTCACATATGTGAATCACTCTTCTATTCCCCCTCCCGAATTCTTCTCACCTTGATGTTCCTCCTCCCCTCTGTGAATCCCGAAGGCAACTAAAGGGCTAGTGACAACTATCACAACACCTGCCATTTGTTATAAATAAATACTTAATAATAAATCCTTTGCTCGAGCCAATGAATAAGCCCATACTTTGATCAAATTGGCCTAGTTTAGAAAGTTCGAATATCTTTAAATTTAATCTCCAATCTCCTCACTGCTGCTAGTTTTATGGATATTTTGGGATTGTGAGTTTGAATTATATTGGGGGGGGGGGGGGGGGGGGGGGGGTTTTTTTAAAAATTNGGCGGGTAGGATTCTATTAAAATTACTTAACTCCCTCCCGTGGAGAATTCAAGTAGGCAAGCATGTGAACCGAATTTAAAGACATGACCTTTGGAATTTCGACTACAGTTGCTTTATCCTCGTAGCTAGGCCCTAAGCACCGTCACCGCTGTACTATTAACCAACCAGGCAACTACATTTTTCTAGTCATTCAACAGTTGTCGGAGTAAACAATTTATCTTATCCGTATTTTTGTCCAAATCGATGTCTCAGTATCCAACTAGCAATATAATGGGGCCAGCCTTTGAAATAACATTCTAGCAAAAACTCAGAGAAAACCAAAAGAATTATATTTATGGATTCAATCCCTAAACTGAAAAAAATTAATTAAGGGGTTATTTTTGTCACATAAATGAAAAACTAATTTCATTTACATGACAGGCGGGAGCAGGTCCGAATAGCGATCAAGGAAATGTGACCAAACAAATTGTAACAAAATACTACAATCTGAATGTTATTGGGGCGGAAATTAAGAATTAGTTCGCCACTATTTAAGAAGGTTTAGAAGAAATTATTTGTTTAGACAACAGTCACCAAATGATAAATGAATAATCATTAAGTGCCAAAATGAAAGAAAGAAGGGGGTGATGGAAAGAGAGTTATCTCAAAAGAACAGCTCTAAAAGAAAAAACGAACCAATACAACGATTAGCAAGAGTCATTATGAATAAGAAGCTTGCAAAAGAGAAATTTCTCACCCTAAACAGGCCTATTCAACATCGGCACAGTCTAGTAAGATTTCCACGCATTCGTCCGTTCCTTCTTTCACCAGATTGCTATTCAAGATACCCTTTGATTTCAGACAGACTTCCGGTAACACAAATGAAGGACTCGTTGGAGAAACTGAAGATGCAATAAAATAGTCAAGTTTGGGTAAAATTTCACAGTAAATTAGGCCATCCGCCCCCTAATCTGTTGATTTAGAAAACGTGTATGAAAACTAAGATGAATTTGAAGCGAAAAGCACAAAGAGAAGCCACACACACATCCGCATGTGCGCATATAAGAAATTTGGTGAAATTGTGTCCATATTCTTTATTAAATATGCTCACCAATCAACTGGTCTCTTCGACCAGTCAAACTCTTAAAAATACAAGCGAACAACGAAGATAATTAATAGCGCAACACAAAAATTTGGATTAAAAAAGTCGCAACGGTTTCGTGTGTTAACGCAACTAACCTGAATGTGTTCCGTTACCTGAACATGAGCAATAAATTAAAGAAAATGAGATGATTTTGGTACTAATATGTAACTCGGCAAACCGTAAATCCCAGAACCTCTTATAAATTATCATTGTAGATAGAGGGCTTACATATGATTGGCTATAGATATAACTCACCTTCACTCCTTATGAAGTCCCCACTATGACCTTTAAGCTCTTTACGTATTAGGCAACTACCAGGTTTGCCATTTATCAATTCAACGATTTTTGGGTAATAATACCCGTCATTTTATCACCTAATGTCACTATTCTTCAATTCTCCGTTTATTTAACTTATGGTATTGATTGGGAAAGACAAAACGTGGCTGAATTTCATATGCTTAAGCTACTAGTCGCGATACTCACTTGCATAGGAGCGACGTCGGAGACTGCAAGGAACATGCTCGAGGTCGGCAAATGAACCGACGTGAGAATCCTCGTGAGACACAGTGGATTCATGTGGCATGTACATAGTGGGTGCCCGAAACATATAGCACAGTGGGTAATGGAGAAGATTGAAACAGCTGAAGGAGTAGATATCAGCGTAGCGCAGTGCCTGTGATGAGAAGAAGGTGTGTCGGGAACCTGAAAAAAATGGGGTATTTAAATTTGTCATCACCCCCCACCTTTGACAACTTTAGCTAATGAAGTGATACTTTCACCTTTTTTCTACATTTTTAATTGGGAAGTCAGTTCAGACTGAACTTAACAAAGTGCTTTATAACAGGAAAAGAAGTATCATTACTCTTCTTCTTTTCTAATTTGCTGCCTTTTCAAGACAATTCCTTGAAAATGATAAAATTTAAAAAAATATGATAATCTACTCCACAATGCTTCTACTCAGATTCTGTTTGATACTCCTTTTTCTAGAGGTCGTAAGTAAATAAGTTTCCAAACGGCACAACAAATACAAGAACCAATCAATTTGGCATTTGCATTGAAAGCGGTTATGTAAATACATCAGCATCGTGAGGCAAAGAGGGGTCTCCGTTAACACAAACATCTCACTTCAAAATCCACCAAATATTTGATTCTCTTTTTATAAGCAGAAACAAGTCGATGAGGGCCAAAATTTGTTGAAAGAATAAACCCGGAAATATGCCCATGTTAAATACTTATCTATGAAACAGAATATTTCGACATTATAATATATAGCTTACTCTATACAAATGATATGCTTTTTTGAGAAGCGTAGATCTGATAGACTGGATTGGCCAATGCAGTGGTATTTTAGTCTACTTTAGTTATTTTCACTGAAACTGCAACCAAAGTGTGGTTACTGTTTCACTTTCTAATTTCCTAATCACATGCTTCGCATTTTTCTCTTCTACCTTCAACAAGTTTGGCAAATAAAGGAAAACTAGAAGCGCACAAATTCGAATCAATCGCTGCGTCGATAATAAACATCACTGGCCTGAATCTAGATCAATCAATCGTGTCTGAAATGACTTCACCAATGCAGTGACTCACCAGATCGGAAGATGCTTCCCAAAAGACCATAAGATCGTTCCATTTCTTGAGCAACTTTCTGCAGGGGGAAAGAAAACAATTCGAGTAATTATATAAGTGCTGTCGGGATCAGATGTCATTAAGTCACTTTGACGTTACCCTAATTTGGGTTCGTAAATTGTCAACATCTGGTTGGACTGACGTTTCAATATTCATGTCCCTAGAAGAAATTGCATCAAGTCATATGACAGAGAAATTTAGGTCAAAATTCCTATTGCGTTCAGAAACTGAATAAATCCATCAGGAAAGGGGAGTGTATGGTATCAGATGAAGCATGGAACTATTCAATTTAATATTTAATAATTAAAAGCAAATAGTTTCAATTAAAAGCATGAGGTATTTCGGAGACAGATCCTAGAATTTGAACTTTGGAATATCAGATCCTGCAATAACAATTATAGTATCTTAAATGGGCAGCAGAAAGCCTTAGGAAACATAATTTCAATAAGAAGCGAAAGATCCTTTAATGCCTCTTTAACCTTTACTTTCATTCCTTCACTTTACCCCCACCCCACCCAACCCCCCCTCTCTCTCTCTCTCTTTGGAAGTAACCTCCTTCACTTCTTATATGATTTTAGAGGTCAAAAATTGTAATAATAATAAAAGGGGGTAAGGGGGAATAATGGGTAAGTAAATTAAAATTTTTTTCCAATTAAAGTTAAATCGAATTGAAAAGCGAGCTTTCTTTAGTTCAAGCACAGAAACTGTTTCAATTAAATTTGGCTTAAAAGTCCATCGCTTTATATGGCATGGCCATAAATTTCAAGCTGCCCGTATTATTTGCGGGAATCTGGTATCATCCTTTGTTCGTCTCATTTGAAGCTGACTCATCATAAGACCCAAATTCCTTCCCCCACCCCACCCCACCCCCGCCTCATTCCCCCACTAAGTCTTTGAAATTCGTACGGATTTCAGCCAACCACAAAGACCGTATTCTTCGTAGATAAAGGTAGGTGTAAGGAAATTCTCATTTTACATCAAACGTACGCATCTTTCTATCAAACTCTACCTCTACTCTCACATTCCCAGATTTGAGAGTGAGGATTCTCTAATACCATTCTGGATTGAGTAATTGCATTCTGGAGTCTATGAAGACAAATTCACATCTGCTGCATTTCCATTGACTATGATAAAGCGAAAATCCAGTTCACCGGATGTCCAACTGTTGCGTATTTTAATGACATAAGAACAAGCTGACTGCCCTTTACCCAATAACTGCAAATGCATAAAAAGTCAGACTTTTAAATACTAAATTTAAATAAGTACTTGTAAGCATCGGCAAGTTTGTGGTCGAGATATTGAAGTTGATCGAAGAGATCCTTTTTCTTCTTCCACACGTAAATCTCATTGGTGAGTTCTGGAACAACTAAGAAGGTGCGCCAACCCACCTTCTTCTTGGAGCGCAAAATGTCTCCGAAAATGTGGTCCCCGGTGTAGAGAACATCCTTGCCTCGGGCACCGATTAATTTAGTGAAGACTTCACAGGAACCTTAATGAAAGTAAAAAGCCGTTACATATTAGCTCTTTCTGCATAGTTGGATTTAGTTCATAAGCTTGAATAACAGCACCTTTTTGTAATAATGAATTCTACTTCTTCATATTTAGCTTGCAAGCCGATAGTAGTTGCAAATACCGTAGAAAAAAGGCATCGACTAATAGTACATCATCCAAAACTACGCGAACTATTTAAAGGAATGACGAAGAATACAAACTGCACTAAGCCACGTTCAAATAGTCCATAGACGTGCTTGTTCTACCATAATTTTCCACTTACGTTGAGATCTGTTTAGCATCGATGCTACGTTATTTATAAAGACGTAAAGTGCGCGTAAGAAGACCAAAGAAGGACGAGCGTTAAGACGCTTACGGAGCACTTTCTATGGACAATGACTGAAATAAGCACGATGTCTTCTTACCACGAGAGTCAGTCTTTTTGATGGATGCCAGCACTTGAAAATGAAACGTGAAATCAAACTGAACTTAGTTGAAAGTGAATGGGTCCCACCGAAGGACAAAATCAAAAATATACAGTAAAAGCTGTCTGGAGTTAAAATGTTTTCGGTTTAGTTGGGAATTTTTCACTCTACTAATGATTACCATACTCTTTCTACTTAAATTAAGGCTATTAGAATGCTCTGGAGATAAAAAAAATCTATTCTCTTCTTTTAAAGGGCAAACCTAAGAAGTACGTCCGATTCAATACGCATAAAAGAATAACAGAAAAGGCCAATATCCACATAAAAAGTCATTCAATTACGGATTGGCAATGTCTAATTTTAATGAACAAATGTATTAAATAAAAATGTCAATTAGGCGCAAATGCGCAGGATATCGCAAATAGAAGACAAGGCCATTAAAAATCAAATTAATTTTGTTAAAAACTTCATTCTTTTCACAGTGAACCTGAATGACGACAGTTCAGAAACAGGCCTGCACGTTGGGGATAGTGGCCTCAGTCGCCTACCGTTTAGCAACAGGAAAGTTACTACCCCAATAAATTATTTCCGGTTAAGCACAAAGTGCTTTTTCCAAAGGGAATGCCTTCTAGTGGGTCGTTAAAATTACGTAAACAGGCACTGGTGGTCCCATGATTAGGCCCTGAAGCGGGAAATCACGAGTTAGATGACCAATGAACAGAATGGTCAACTTTGCTGATCGTTAGAAAGCGGTTCCCCTAAACAGGCCTAGGAGTGAACAAACGGGTACTATAAATATACACATTTGTCCTAATCTGCAGTTTTAACTACCCAAAGTAATTGAAATGGTCAATTAAAAATTGATTGAAGCGGAAAGGTCACCAACCAGAAATTAGTAGCTGTCATTTTTTTCTTATTTTGAAGCACACAGGGTGAACACTTTCACGCTCTTAATAGTCCACGCAGACTTCAGATAGGAATTAGTAACTGAAGTTTGCGTTGCCATACAAATAATGCGAGAACGAAATTTTTCCCACCAGAGTAATCAGATTAAATACATGCCCTAGGTACTGCATTTCTGGCCAGCCACATAAAGGTAGCACTATAATTAATAACGTTGAAGGTCGTACGGGGTGTAGGCATACTGCCTTCCTCCTGTAGCATAGGAGAAACCTAATCAGATCGTTAAGTCAGATAGCACCCAGCAAAATCGCGGAGACGGGTAATTTTCCAATTAAAATGTAATAAGTGAAGGCTACTTTAATGAGTTCTAGTGAGCTGAATTATGATAAATTATATAAATAGAAGGCTTACCCCCAGAATAAATCTTGCCAGTTTGAAGGGGACCAACATGATGACCAATTGACAGACGCCCCGTATTCTGAAAAAGAGCGAGTCCCAATTTTAGGAGAGGTATTCATTGAAAATAATTACAAATCTACAACGAAGTTATATTGAGAGTTGACTAGTGCGTACCCCAATTATCGAAAGGGGACATTTTAATCAGTCGCTTGACTAACGACTGTCAGACGAATACGCTCGACATAAGTAGGGCTGGTTTGTAGACCCCCTACACATTGTTTCTTATTTCTGTCCCATATACCCCCACCAACTCGCTCATTTCCATTGCTCATTTTGTAGTTCACGCTTGAAAAAAATCTGCCCGCCGGCTAATGGAAGAGAAAGTGGGTTTCGTCTTGACACAATGTGTACTGGTATTAATTTATACAAGTGTGCCCAAAATTTCTAAGCATATCACAGAAAGAAACGTCCTGAGACGAGCACGTGGAATCACCGATTGAGAAGCTGGTACTCAAGACGCTGGACATGTAAAAGTGGGATAGACAAAATCTATCAAAGAAACTTAGGTGATATTAAAAATAACCCAATTAGAATCACAAATTTGGTTCAGTGCTATAACTCGACTATCTTCGGAGCATTCGATCGAGTATGCTAAGAGTACCCTTTTACTGAAATATTCATTGTTGGACTTCGTAAGGCCACCAGCGAAGAACCCATTGGAGCAAATGGTGGCTAACTAGGCAGCCGATTGGTGGGATGTTCTTTGAGTCGCAAGCCTTTTCTCCTTCCTCTTCCTTGAGTTGGAACAGTGTGTGTGTAGCATTATAAAGGACAGCTGCAGGCTATAGAAATTGGTCACAAGTTTTAATTTCTGAAAGCACTCACGAGAGTGGTCTCGAATAGCTTGTTAATCTATATAAATCTCCCATGTGATCAAATTACTAAGATGCCACTGACAAGCTGGTCACATTTCAATGAGTAAAGAGCTTCGAAAATCACATCGCCAACGTGATAGATTTCGCGTCTGATGGAGTTGTAGAAAAACGAATGACCAAAATCTTTGTGCACTCAATGGATTACCATTAAGTGCATTCTTAGTTCTAATAACATCGTGTATTCATTTACTTATTGATTACAAATCTTAACAAAATAAGTTATGGATCGTTAATCTTGGTATTTAGACGTGTTTGCCTTGAACCATGTAAAACTGAGACCCAAATTTTCAAGGCTAAAAATAGTAACCCAATGAACATGGGATTTCTATCAGATGATTTAGGGTCAGTCAACACTGATTCCAATGGTTTGTTGGATAAGTGCCTACAAAATACGCCTTAATTTAGACTTCTATAAATTTAGTTCCATGATTAACAACAATTAATTTAAGCTCAAATATATAAGATAACGGGTGTTTTAATTAGAAAGCAGAAATAGTCCTCATGAGGACTCCTAGGCCTTAGAGCGAAATCTTCGAAAGTACTGCCCCAGACCCAAATAGTACAAATCTCTTTGCCCGAAAGGCATATTTGGATAAAATGAAAGTAACAATAGAGATAAAAAACATTAAACTAATTTAACATTCATTTTATAACCGTAAGCAGATTGCAACGACTCTCCTCAAGAGGGACCGTGAATAACAATACTGCAGTAAACTTCATTCTTGAATCATGGCAAAAAACCAAAATGATGGCTCATAATTGAAGTGACGCAGAATTCCATTAGAATAAAAGAAGATATCTGCGACAAGAAAAAAGATAGCCAACTATCGAATTAAAAACCATCAACTAATTAATGAGTAATTCTGAAACGAAATTAACGGGCAAGTGAGTTGATGAAATGCCGAAATTATATCAATCAACCACTCAATTTCCGGGTTTTCCAAACAATTAATATCATTCTATAGCTGAACATTATTCAGATCTATTTCTGTCCTATGGAGGCTGAGTAATTTACTGTATTTCAGCGTCAACTTAAAGAACATCCAAAATGAAATTTGGTACAGTGGCAAAAACTCTTCAAGGAAAAACATTGATAGTAAGCTGAGTCAAGCGCGAAAGGCCCGACACATAAGTTAACTTCTTCTGACAGCACAACACAGAAGGAACGCAAAAAAGTTTTATTGCACTTTCCAAAAGATAGTTTTTCTCTCACAAAAAAACTCCTGCAGGCCAACACTGACTAATCGATTTGTTTGCACTACAATGAACGTGGGCTAATTAACTAATTAATAGCGGAAATGAGTGAGACTTGCAGATTGGGCACAAAATAAGTGGAATTCAGACAAATGAAACCTCTAACCTCACTTTCAAACAAAACAATACAAACCAATGCTAATAATGATTTCGATCACACCTGATAAGCAATCGTCTTCAAAGCTACGACCAAAGGAAGGGACTGTTCTGAAATATCTCGATTCCTGAAGATTTCTCAGGAACAAGTAATACCTGTAACTATAAATGATCAGAAGATTCACGACCAAAAATCTCCAGCCAGTTAAATAGCGCGTTGAATGTCAAATATTCCCTTCGCAAGTAGAATTTTTAGCAGTACCCTCATTTCAACTTAGTACAAATAAGGAACATGGACGAAATTTCCGATCTGCCAAATTCAATGGAAATGTGAAAAAAAAGAACGGAATGACTTAATGATGACCTATAAAGAATCACAAAGACTGAGGAATTTGACAAGAGTGACATCTACATTCTGTTAATTCTAGGTTATAGGCGTATTCGAAAATTAAGCCGTCGAAAAAGACAAAATATAAATAGAATTGGAAACAATCGTCGTAGCTGTTCATAAATTGGCGATAAAGTGTCAACTTCTCAACTAAAAAACACAATGCGAAACGTAAGGTAGTAAAGGTTGAGTTAGGATGACACTCCCTAATCGATTTATTTGACAATTAAATTTTAGTCTTTTATTGAAGCCGCCGTTGATGCATACCAATTAGAGTTTCACAAAACAGTCGACCAATACATTTGAAAACATGGCATTCAGGCTCTAACACACTAATTCTCAATTGCTTTTATGAGACTGGTAATTAATATGGTCTGGATAATGAACTGAATGAGAGTTTGGTCTTTTGATTGGCCACCTGGTACTGAGGCTACAAGGGGGTGATGGAATAATTTGTAGACTTACTTCATCCACAGCTCGAAGGATCGTACCTTCGTCGAAAAAGAGAGGTTTCTTGGCATCAGTAAGAATGAAGTCAAAGTAAGATGTCCATGGACGAATTTCACCCTTGAAAGTAAAGCGAAAAAGTAATATCGATACAGAAGTAAAATTAAATGACCTTAAGATCTCCAACATACAGATTCATTAGGATTTTCCAACATATACTTCATAATAGCCTAGGAAATAGAGTAAAGAAATTTATTAAATTACTCAAAGGTGAATAATTAAAATAGCACAATTGGCCTACCTGGGAATAGGCGAAATCACTATTTGTGAGGAGAAAAACTTTCGCACCTCGACTGCGAAGCCTGTAAGCGAAACCACAATGAAGCCATTCAACCGAATTGTATAATTTGATTCAAAATAAAACCTCCTTCTTTAAGGAAACAGGATAGGGAGGTAACACTCTAGAGTAGAGCCGATAACTTTTCTGGATAAGATGATTATTGTGGTATTGAAGGAAAACAAGCGTTGTTATGGGCCTTGAAAAGATTAGGACTCTTCAAGCAAAAAACACTTCCAGCGCACTCTTCACATATGGAGGCTAGAAGCCTTACAACAAGTCGTCGTGAAATCAATAATGCTGTTCACTGAATTGTAGTTAATCATTTTGGAAGAAAAGCAGAAATTGGGGAGAGAATCACAGGTACAGACAGAATAGCAAACGAAATAAAAAAATCGAAAGACTATTAAGACTAAAAATATTATTGGATGTCGGCAAGTTCGCGTAGAAAGTGGGTCAGGAATAATTGTAAAAGTTACACCAAGAGATGAACCAACACAACCACACAACTGAGTATAATAATGTTACATTTAGTCACGCAAATTGATAACGATTTGAAGTAATAATGCTTCTAAGAAAGTGCATTTTTTATACTAAACTATACGTAGACGAGAGTTGAATGGAAGTGCGAGCCCATCTTTTAAGTCTATATTCACAGAGAATTGTGCTCTAATATTACTAACGATGCAAAGACCTGATTGAACGATCCGCACGACCAATAAGGCTTTTTATAATTCCCAGGAAAAGTGTTCCATGTAAACAATTATACTGAAATTTTTATGAAACAAACCACCCTTCGAGAGGATGGAGAGGGGGGGGGGAGAGGGGAATACTTCAATAACAAAAAAAGGAGAAAATGCCTATTGATGATAAATGAATTTGAAAAACAAATGTTGGTCTCTACTAAAGTGTGTTAGCATGAACTTGCCTATCCAAAAGAAGTGGTAAATCTTTATTTTTCTCCACGTATTTGTCCAAATTTTCCACCGTCTTCTTTTTCAGCTCGCCCTAAATACGTAAAAAAACAAGAATTTCGTTGATATTTTCACCTAATCTAGTATATTTGTTGTGGGGTTGAGTGGGGATAAATTATATCACAGCAGTATAACGAATTTTTAAAGCCTATTAATCGGTACATAAACTCGCTCAAAAAATCAATTTTCCAACTGAGAATGCTGAGCTTTCAAATATTTGGGTATTACATGGTGAATTACACGCCTTATGGGAGAATGGAAAATCCATGCACTCGACACTTCACATAAATGAGTCTCTTAACTTTATAACATATTCACATTCGACCCAGTTCCACCAATTTCCCCAGTGGACTGTTTTGGAACATCGTGTTTTCGAACACCTTTTCGCGATTAAAGTGCTTTAGCATTACCAAGAAGCTAAGCAAAAATACGTTTACGATTAATTCACTCAAGTTATATTGAGAGTTCAAGAAAATGTATTTACACTGTCAGTAAATTCAACTTCATTAGCCTCTAAGTGTCCTACTGGTCTCAACCTGACAGTTCTTTTGTAGAAAGACCCCAAGCACATGCCAGAAATAAATCATAAAAGAGAAAAAATGCCCGAAAGACAAGGAAAGAGGTCAAAAGGACAATATGAACAGCATACACACCTAGAAAAGAGAATGATAATTTGCTCTGCATGATGATTACTTGTTTGCGCGAGGATTTCATGATCTTTATGTGGTGGATTAGTTTAAAAGGGCATCCAACACATTTAATATACTTCCAATAACCAAAAAACAAGTTAAATTAGTTTACTAAATTCATCGAGCTAATTTCTGTGCATGGACTGAGATAATAAGGAAGCAGAGAACAAGTCTCAAACCGCTGTCATCCATTCAACCACCAAAAGAAAATGCTATTTCCAACAATCCGCTTCACTGGTTTAATTCAACTTAGTAGTCAAGTTAGATGCTACTAATTCAATTCCTTTAGAAATGCATTAAGGAAAACAGATGACTATTTACGATGGATAATTCTGTGGTGAAGGAACATGAGTTTCGCACAAAATACATTTCATTATATCCGAGTCCCAAAGTTGTTAAAATTTCATTAAAAAATTATAGAAAAACTCGTTTAAATAACCGGAATTGTGGTTTAATTAAGAAAATTGAAATAACCATTGGCAAGAAATAATTTATGAATGTAAATAGTTGACATTCAGTGTCAATGGGAATACGGAAAGCGCACAGAAAAAAACGAGATGCTGGGATAACAAAAGAAGGATTAAATCCCTAATACGTCAGTTATGTTATTTAGACGGAAAAAATAAGGTAAATTGAAAATTCTGTTCGATAAAAATCCCCCAACCAATTTTTTTTCACCTTCAAGGCAAATTCTACTATCTATTTTCATACGGATTGAATTTAACTTCATTAGTGTACACAAAAGAATGAACGCGAAAGCATTCTCCACAGCACTAACCATAATTGAAAATGGAGTTAAAGAATGGTCTTCGAGAAAGATAGGAATTATAGTTATAAATAATTACGAAAAGGCAAACTTACTTGATGCATCCAATCAAGAACCGAATCAACGTCGTCGAAAATAGAATGATAAGACATATAGATTGAATCAAGTTGAATTCCGTTCTCCGTTTTCAAGTATTTATCATCATTATGAAACATATGAATGACACAAGATAGAAGATAGATTTCTGTAAGAAATTTTAAATAGAATAAATGTGTGAAAAAAATAAAAACATTAGATTAAGTCACTAACTTGGAAGATCGAATAGTGTGTTCATAATGACAATTCTTGATTCATCGTATTTCAAAAACTTATTAGGGTACAGTTTTGTTAGTTCTTCTCTATGGACAAAATTATAGATAAAAAATAAAATAATTACGCAGTAATTATGTTAAATCCCCGAAGACAAACCAATACGTTTCCAAATTGATCCAGTTTTAAAAACGTTCCATAACGGGTGTCAAACCAAAGACCTCTATAAGATTAAAATACGATAATTTAATTTACAATATTGAACAATACCGAATGGGAAATGAAGCCTCATAATTAAAAGAAAGCAATTCTCGGGGATATCCGATTGCAACCAGACGATCACGGCAAATTTGAAAAGCCAGTTCCTCATAATCGGGAGATTTGTATTCTTGGAGAGGTAATTAAGACAATGGGAAGACAAACATACGAGCAAGTGTATAATCCATATCAAAACCAAAGAAACGGATAGAATCCAGACGAAGACTTCTGTTTACGAAGATCCTAATGTTTTGTGATATGTATATGGAAAAATTAAAAATATTAACCTGCATTTAGTGTCACGCTTGTATCCAATAGTTCCACTTTCACCATTTGGATTGGTTGTATTTGTCATTTCTAAATAAAATTCAAAAACAGTATTGACCTGATCCGATAAAAATATCGGGTAGATGACGAAATAAATGCTATTTATAACTAAGCGCATATATAAAAAACCGATTGAAACTTCGATATTTTGTAAATCAAAAATTTATAAATACAATAGAAATAAAAACCTGCGGACGCCTTGAGGGGTATAAAAAATATTGTACAGTGTAGTATAATTTCATCAGATTTAACTTGAAGCATTCAAACAAACTGAATTTCTATAATATGTAATAAATGTTCTATCAAATTTTCATTAATAAATAAGTAAAGAAGAATTTTCTATAACAACCATATAATTTCTAGTAATTGTTTTTTAATATTATTATTATTATTTCAAATGTCAGGCTTTATAATGTTTGTCATTACCCCTGTTTTCAACATTGCAATGTTCTAATCACTCACCAAATAAACATTTGATTATGCATTTTATCAGAAGCTATTTATTAAAAAATGAATAAAAATACGCTAATTTTAATCAAAAATATCTTTAAACAATAATCCGTATGAGCTATACTTTGAACTTTGGAAAAGGTAAAATCGCAGATATGGCCCAAATTTGGAGTTCATGTCCATGAATTTACTCTAGTGTACGGAAAAGGGAAGTTTATGAAAGCAGACTTTGACCTAAAATGTATTTAATTCAATTGTATTGAAAACGGTTAGCAAGCTTAATGTTTCTGATTACCGTTTGAAATATATCTGTTAAGTATTTATCGGAGCTGTCCACCTTTCAAGTATCCCTCTATCGCAGCTGCCTGTGCAAGACATGGGAAATTCCGCCAGTATCAAAGTCAAATACCTTTTTAGGTTACAAAATACTAATTTATAGCTGTTATTTGTTATAAACACCTAAACATAATATCATTTAATTCGATAATTTGCTATGAATTTCAGCCTTGAAATGTGTTCAAACGCGACACAAGTTAAATCAAAACATAAATTATGAAAGTAGTTTGCTTTAACAAATTTATTTAGTACGATAAATCAAAGGGAAAAAATTACCACCCGCTTTCAAGACTTATCTATGCACAAAACTGCTTTCATTTTTTATTCAATTTAAGGTTGTGTCAGTGCTTTGTTGCAAATTGTAAGACTATGATTGTTGAAGGCCTTTTCAGTCCTTTTTCTGATAACATTCCGATATAGGACTTTTAATTTTAGAATTTTGAAATATTACAAGAAAATCAACTAGTGTATATATGCAATAAATAATATTAATATTCCAACAAATTTATGAAATTGAAGACCTGTTGAATTCTCATGGTTGAGCAATATGTCATTTTAATTGAATCACATGTTCTTTGCTTTTTTTATGAAAGCGCCTTGGTACACATGAACTCTAGAGAACTAACAAGTAATATAAAGCTCCATAGAAAAAGAGCCGTATAGCTTTAAATTTATTCATGTTCATTCATATTGATGTTCGTCATTAGTCCACTCATGATCGATTTTTCCAGGGCAAATGAAAAATATAATCGATTATAAATGTCTTTTTACTTTAAGACTCAAAAAAATTTTTATGCTCCCCTACATGTTTGCCATGGGCCAATGCATGTGGTTTGGAAAGATCTCTTAGAAATTGACTGATTAAGAACACAATTTTTAATTAAGATGGTTTTTAAGTAAACGACTTCTATGGACTCTTATAATTAATGCATATTCATGAGTTATTTAAGCAGTGCTCTATATTTCAGATGCATTTTCTAATTACGTAAATATAATTGATATAGTATTATAGAAAATTCTATATGACGTCTATTTTAAATTTTTTGGTCTAAATTTTTTTAATTTCCTAAAATAGTTCTTAAACTTTGCACAACAATACTTGTTATAACCTATTGGTTATTACATTTCAGCCTTGATCCCGCCAGTGATTTTTTGAAGTAGTCGCGGAGCCTGTCTTCCGATGGCTACTATTGCGCTAAATCTCTTAATAACCAATTTAAATAAGACTATTACATTTAAAACTCCCTTGGATATTACAGTCTTTGATCTCTGTCGGCATATTCAGGCCACCGTAAAAAACGCAGGAAGCGGTCCAGGTATTTTATGAGCATCAACTTTTTATTTAAATAGAATATGGCATTTTTGTTGAGGATCCCGATCCCAAACATTCGTTTTGGCTTGAGAGTTCAAGATTGCTCTCCTACTATCACTTGCAAGATGGAGTAAGCTTATACCATCATTTTTGTTCATTATCTATAGATGGATGTTGCTTACATGTCCAAACTACGTCGAGTAGTAGTCAGCACACTAGATGGTACGAGAAAGACTCTTCAGGTTGATGATAGTAAAACGATTGCCGATTTAATGGTCGTGATATGTGGGAAAATGGGTGGGTGTTTTGTCTCCTTTTTCGACTTCTAATTCTCACTATTAAAAAGCTTCATTTATTTATTTTTAAAGGTATAACTAACCATGAAGAATATTCTCTTATTCACGAAAAAGGCAGACTACAGACTATGCGTCGGCCGAAGAATGCTCCAAGAGATTATGATAAATTGGAAACTTTAAAACACAAACTCCAAACGGATGACGGTGGTAGGTTATCGTCTTGAATATCTTATTCTTTTCTAGCTAACTGGTTGTCCCATGCCAAAACTTTCCGTCAATTGGGCATCGAAGAAACAGATAATCTCCTTCTTCAGCGCAAATACTTCTTCTCTGATCAAAATGTTGGAGCTCGAGATCCTGTTCAATTAAATCTCTTGTTTATTCAAGTAAAATTTTGTCATGGTTGTTTATTATCTAATTAACTAGCTCAAGGAGGCTATTCTGAATGGCGCGCATCCAATTAGTCTCAGCCAGGCTATTGAACTGGCTGGTCTACAATGTCAAGCAGAAATGGGAAATCTTATTCCGGAAAAAGTTAAATCAACAAGCATTGAGTAGGTTTACATTGAACTGTTTTATTATAACCATTGAAACAAAATATACAATTTGCTTTTTATAACTTAAATGCTTTTTTATTTTTTTTAGTGTAAAGGAGCATATGCCAAAGGAGTATTGTAAAGTAAAGAGTATTGAAAAGAAAATCAAAGAAGTGAGTCTAAAGCCCTTTATTGCCCATAATTTTGGTGTATAATAATCATGGTAGCACTTTTATTGGCTGTTTGACCCAATAAATTATCCACTCATCTTTGGCCTACGCGCTCGCTTTGTTTAAATACACTCGAATCACAATGTACTATTTTTGGGCGGCTATCTATCGTGTGGCCTGACTCATTTATACGCGCTGACGCACTAAACATTAATTCGTTTTCAGAAATCTGACCAATCAGATTTACAAATTCCGCCCACACATTAGCTCTCTATTGCATTTATTGTTTTCGGCCAATGGAAAGTGCGCATGGTGTTAAAACATTAAGTGAACACATTTATTTTCTTCTTTTAGCAATATCAAAAATTTAATGGTCTGTCGGAAAAGGATGCCAAAGTGCGGTATATCCAAGTGTGTCGTTCCTTACCAACCTATGGAATTACATTTTTTTTAATTAAGGTAATAAACTTCTTTAGTTCTTTAATTTCCTACTATGGTTGTAACATTCAAGCTGTCATATGAATCAGTCACAATTAATGAGGGTGTAAGGTTTGCAGAATGATTGAGAAGTAGTAGCTGTAAGCTCGGACAAATTAGTAATTAATCAGTTGTTTATGAAATGGATTTAGGTGAAACGTCGCTATTTACATGGAATTATAACCTCAAAATCGTTTAACTTACAAGTATTTGCCAACGGTTACTTAGTATATTCGGAGCTCCATTGTTGAATTCGTGATCATATTTTCTATTACAGTTCTTGACAGTCATTGGAGTGATTTGAACATGAGTTTCTTCTTTGATTCGTCTCTATTTTTTGTTTTCGAACAGCCGGTTTCCAAACCCCTTAGCTTGAGCTCACTGTTTGGATGGGATGCTATTGAGGATTCAAATGCCTTATGTACTTTTTTCCAACGCTCGTCATGAGCAGGGAAGTAACGCGTTCATATTTGTCGCCCTCATTACAAGTGCTGTTAATTATTCATTTCACTTTGTCTATATCGCCGGTCTTTGACTTTGTAGACCATCGTAGTAATATTTATTTATTTATACCAAATGGCAGGCATCTTGATAGTTATTATTAGCCCTTTAGTTGACTTCTTGGCTATTTCATGACAGTTTCAGAAGTCTATCAAATTGAGTCTTTAATTTGAATCCATCAGTCTCCTTTGACTTAAAATTGCTATTTGAAGATGCGTTAATTGCCATACAATGAAGTGGTAATATCCCCCTTATTTTCACTCTCCCCCTTCTCACCCCCACCCCCGCCCCATGTCTAGATTGACATCACCTGATCTGCCTGACCGTCACAGCAATTGCCTGCGCACTTATGAGCTGATTGCTTTCCCAGGCCTTTCACTTTTTTATGGCATATGCTAGTGGGCTCAAAATAATCACTCCCAGGCAACACATTTCAATTAGTTAAAGTTCACTTCTTGGGAATTCTAATTACCCGGAAACTAAACCTTGAAACCATTTTTCGTGGATAAAGCAATCCATGTGTCCGTGTTGGAAATGTGAACTTTGCATATTGGAAAATTCAAATAATATATATATATATATATATATATATATATATATATATATATATATATATTTTTGCATTAGAAAATCAGCACTAACTTCTATGTCATGAATTTGATAGGGTGGTAGGTCACCGTTGACAGTCGTTTCTGCCCCCCCCCCCCCAAGTTAGAAATTTTTCGTGGGTTTTGATTGGTGTCTCAGTGTTTGCGAGTTCCCCAAGATTTGTGATATTTGATGTAGCTTGTTTTGTTTGAGGCTTAATTTTGCCGACGTCTGGTCGAAAGACTGTTCTAAATAGCTTGAACTCATGTTTCTAGAAACGGATTATCAGTTATCTGATATAAAATGAATTTTTCAGCAAAGTTATAATTTTGGATGCTTGAGTAGAGAAGCCTTCTTCAATTTAAGCAGCAGTTTTTGTCTTTGACATTTGTCCTTTAGTCTAGCTCCCCCCCCCCTCCCTCTCAATTTGAATTTCTGTTGTTTCATTGGGTCTCATAATTCCTTACGAATTACTTCCCTCTCTCATTGCAGCCTCCCGTGTATAACATCAAGTGTTCGGGCAACGACCTGGTGGCCGAAAATGAGTCATCAGCCCTAGTGTACATGTTCACATTTGCTCGACTGACTGATGGTGGATGTTTGGGTGTCCTGAATTTTCCATCATCATGTGGCAGTGGTTAAGTGGTGGAAGAACTAGGTCTGACAACCGGTCAACTCGGTTTTCTTTCCATTCTGTCTGTGTAGTTTGCTTCTATGATCTATTACAACGACGGAATTTCAGATCATCTGGATTCATTAAGTAGTCAGTCGATCATTCCAGTCTTCACTAATTCAAATCGTTGTATTTTTTTTATCAACGACAATTGTTTAGATAAGCAAATGGAACAGTCTTGATTACAGGAGTGGTCAGTCAATCTTACTTTTCGGTGCCTCAAAGAGAATTTTTATTGTGAGACTAGGCACCACCAATACAGTTTAGTTAGAAGAATCGATTCCAAATCGGTCAGATTTAATGAAATAGTTGTAAAGGATATGGAAATTTAATGGGAAATCTATTCAGTTTTGTTGTTAAATTGCACTTTATTTTCTTTAATTTGTTTTCATTTATGTGCGTTTAGCTGTTATATTCCATTATCAAAATCTAATTAATTTACTATTTAATTTTCGGCACGCCAAATGCATGAAGGTCAAATAGTATCTTTTAATTCATATCTATTTTGCGTAGATTTGTTCTTTTTAATTGATATCTACATAGCATTAGCTTGTACGCTCAATTAAAAATTGTTGAAAAGGTACTATTTGGACATTTAAATAGGCTTCTGTCAACATTGTAACTATAATACGACAAGGTATATAAATTTCAGGAATCGCTGTTTAGAAATAAGAGAAAGTAAGTAAAAGATTGGATAGTATTTCGTGTCTTTGTCCTCAAGATGTTGACTTCTGAGTGATTGCTTTTAATGGGTATTGGTTTTGGCGTTTGTATAAATTTCCACGGAATTCGCACCACCTCAGACTTATAAACTGACGCTGTGTGGTGTTTCTTATCCTCATTCTAAACCTCCGTCTTACCAAACATTTATTGAACACTAGCATTGCTAGGAGAATGAATCAAACATTTTCGATACTCCCAACGGAATTCACAAAGCTTTATGTACATATTTTTTGGAGCACTTGGTTCTATGAAAATTTTGCCCCTTGGACGTGTTTGGGAATGAAATCTTGTACATCACAAATTTATAGGGACATTATGAAGATTGAAAGGCAATTGTTAGAACTCAAGTGCCTGGAAATTTTTTGTTTAAATATGTGCTCAGATCGATTTAAACACCCTCAAGGTCACAGATTGCGAAATGAGTACCCGATTGAGTTAAGATGAGAGCATAAGTACCAGTCAGATTTTAACTAAAATTTCCCTTTTATGTGTACCTTTTTATGAAAACTATTTGACACCTAATGCTTGTACCAAAACTCGTTAAAAATTAAGCGGATCAGCGAATTTTATGAAATCTTGTCAAAACCAGAGTTTCTTTGTCTTTAAGAGCAAGTTGTTTACGCAAATCATAGTAGGAATGACTTTTGTAAATGAGGGAGTATCATTACAAAGCACCATAATTAGATAAGAAGAAAAGTATTTTGAAGTATGGTTGTATTATGTGTCTTTCACACGCAGTTTTTCCCTAATCAATTTAATGATTCATTCATCCTAAGTCATCTGCATCTAAAAGATTAATCATGCCGAAATTGGAAAAACATGAACAAGGCAGCACATTTTTTTCCAGGTACGATTGTTTAGGCGCTAGATTTGTCTAGTTGTGATATCCCTGACTCCCTAGAAATGACAATTAAAATAACGCACCTATCTGCTTAATCACGAAATCGATGCTTATTGGCACACATCTAGCAAAATATCTGGTTTAGCCCACCATGAGGTGCTATAGAATGCGAGTTTTGAAAAGGGATTGATGTAGGTCTAATCAACTGGAGGATCTGCGTTGTAAGTAACAATGGAAATAGCCCTTCGTAACCAGGGGTAATGCATAATGTCGCCATTTTCTCGAAATGTGAATTCGAAAATATTGTCTGTTTTGTTCTACAAACTGTATTTTGTACTTTGCTAATCGAATTTTCTGCGAAATGTTGAGTTTCCTGAGGGCTCATCGTTATAACATTATTGAGGTCTAGCTACTGATCATATACCTTGAAATTTTCGACTTTGCCAGTTGGTAAAGCCACTAAATTCAATGGGAGGTGTGAGAGGTAAATGGTCCATTTTATCTATTTTTCACCAAAGGCTAAATAGATTAATGACTGTTTCTTATTAGGTCTCAGGTTTATTGCTGGTCAGTAAAATGGCAATGGAATGTGGTTTTATTAATCAGACGAGTTCCATAAAAATGCTTCCCTCTAGTTCATTTGAAAATGCCATTTATGATAGTTATGTGGGAACCTTTTTATTAATGCCAATTTTTTTCCTTTATGAAGTTTGAGGCTTGACACTCATCTTTGAACTATCACTTGAACTGTTTTACCGTACAGATCAAAAGTAGTCGTGAAGGTCATAAAAGCGTACTGTTTTCATTAAAGGGGTAGGATGTGCGATAGACCTACCTCCACGTGGTGCACCCTGGGCAACGTATACTCATGCGGCAAAAAAGTCTATTAACCGGAAGTTGACTTCTGACTTCAAACTGCCATGACCCCACTGAATGTCAAATTCGACTACTTCCACAGTACTTACCTCACCTTTTTTTACCTTCGTCTTTGAAACACTCTTCTGTCCCCCCTCTTCACTTTGATGTTCCCTCCCCTCTGTGAAGCCTGAGGTAAACTAAAGGGCTAATGATAACCGTCAAAATGCCTGCCATTTGATATAAATAAATAAATAAATTCATTAAAGAGGCTTCAAAATTGTACTCCACTGCCCAAAATGAATGTTCGAATATGCATTCCTTCAATGGGTCTTAAAATTTATTTATTTCAAATGGCAGGCGTTTCGATAGCCATTTAGCTGACTTCGGGCTTCATAGAGGGAAGGTTAATCAAAGTAGAAGAAAGTCGAGGGATGGGAAACAGAAGAGCGATTCACAGATGTAAAAGAGGCAGACAAACACAAAGATAGAGAAAAAGGTAAGATGAGTACTGTGTAGGGCTCGAATATGACAAGCAGTCGGGCCATGGTAGTTTGAAGTCAGAAGTCAGCTGCCGGTTAATAGACTTTTTTGCCGTATGAGCATACGTTGCCCAGGGTGCACCACGAGGAGGTAAGTCTATCGCACACCCCATGGGTCTTAAACTTATGCCATAAAGTTGCTCTCCGTTATAATTTAGGTTTATCGTGTTTACTTTTTTTTCTCTTCCATTCTTGTAGGAGAAATTACCAGGAAAGAACAAGCTGGTGCCCCGATTATTTGGAGTTAGCAAAGAGAGTGTTATGCGAGTCGATGAGAACACCAAGGAGATCCTTCAGACATGGCCGCTGACACGTGTTCGCCGATGGGCTGCCACGGCTAACCTCTTCACTCTGGTATGTTTCAATTTCTCATTCATGTTTTTTTGTCAGCTCCGCTTTTGTTCAACTAGCACATTTAAATAAATATAGCCACTTTGATTTGCATATAAATATTAAACTGTTAGCGATTTTAATCTAATAAAAATTGAGTTTGATTGCCACTTTTTTTCGTTCTAATGCTTAACTTGACTTGTCGAAATCTTAATTTTCAATATTTTATTATTATTGACATTATTAATATGATGATTGTAAGGCACTATATCGTGCTTTTTCGATCTATCTGACCTTACTTGATTCCTGAAAGGTGATCCACTTGGATAAAAATGTCGTGGGTAATGAACATGGTAAGGAAAGCTAGATTAAAGTAACATTTCGTTTTGTTCAATGCATTTTACGAGCTTATCTTAATAGCTATACCACTCATAAGTAAGTTGTCTTCATTGACAATAAGTATATTCACATTGGTAATTCCTATGCTAGTCCACTTCGATTTCTGTGATTGTTTTTTGGTTATACTTTAATAAAATGACATTTATTTTTTATTTTATTTCTTTTTTTGGGATGGCTTCAACCACTCTTTGGCATCTTCATCAGGTAATTCTATAAACCACAAAAATGATTGAAGAATATAATTATTATTATTTCAAATGACAGGCGTTTTGATAGTTATCATTAGCCCTTTAGTTAACTTCGGGCTTCACAGAGGGAGGAACATCAAAGTGAGAAAATTTCGAGAGGGGCAACAAAAGAGTGATTCGCAGATGTAGAAGAGGCAGACTGACACAAAGGTAGAGAAAAAGTGAGATGAGTATTGTGGAAGGGGTCGACTATGACATACAGTGGGGGTGATGGTAGTTTGAAGCGAGAAGTCAACTGCCGGTAAATAGACTTTTTTGCCGTATGAGTATACGTTGTCCAGGGTGCACCACGTGGGGGGGGGGGTGGTAATGGTGCTTTCATTCTTTTATTTTTGGAAAATTTTTGAGCAAGAAAATGTAACCAATCTGAACGGCAATTCGCATGGATTTGACTGACTTTCCCCATGGAAGGAAGTTTATCGTGGTACAAGCTTGGAAATCTCGCGTCGATTACTTCCTCATTCATTTGCTTAGAATGCCAGATATGTGTTTAAATAATTGGACAAATTTTACTCCTTACGCTTTCAATATTTAAATGTACTGGTTAGTACTGCAGTTTCAATGTTAAGTACTCTCTAACTCAATTTAAGTACTTTATCTGTGAAGATAAGTGATTTTTGCGCTAGTGGTACTTTTAACCTTGTCAATATTGTTTCTTAAAAGGCGTAAGTAAAAGACCAAATTATTTAATTGTAGGATTTTGGTGAATACAGTCAAGAGGGCAACTATGTGATCCAGACCACAGAAGGTGAACAGATTTCCCAGCTCATATCCGGTTACATTGATATTATTCTTCGGCGAAAGAAGAAACCGGATGCTTTCTTGAATGAAGGTGGCGATTCAAATGTCATACTGGAAGAGAATGTTGGCCCATCTCGGTAAGTACACCAATTCTTTTTTTTCTTCACTTGGTGCGCACACTCACTGATTCTGACATTTAGAATAGCATATTTAGGTTCTAAGATGCGTCAGACCACATCACTACCCAATCTGACCTTTATTCAATGCTGTGGAGCTAAGTGCTTTCGTAGCTATCTAAGTCAAAGCAAACCTTCCTGCCTGTACTTAATAAAACAGCAATTAAATTAAGCTCTGCCCATTTTTCACCTTTATGGTTTTAGTCACCCTCAAAAATATGCCATTACTCACGCGTTTTTGCCTGATTTACAGAGTTGCTTTAATTTCGTCATTATTTTATTTTAAAATCCAAAATATTGCAAGGTGTATGTGATGCGTTCATGTTTTGGAGGGGTAAAATCAATAGGTTAAAAATGCGGACAATTCGTTTCAGGCTGGTCATGATAGTTTGAAGTCAGCTGCCCGTTTATAGACTTTGACGTATGAGTATACTTTGTCTACGGGACACTTGGAGCCTATATATATATATATATATATATATATATATAGCCCGAAGTCAACTAAGCGACTAAAGATAAATGTCATAGAGTCTGCCATTTGATATGACAATAATATATGGGGAATTAGGTAATCATCCCCAGCCATAGTGACATTATCCGTGGTTTAAATAATTCAAATCTGTGGGTTGAACAAGGTGCTGGGATGAATTATTCTGCCAATGATTTATTTATAACAAATGGCAGGCGTTTTCATAGTTATCATTAGCCCTTTAGTTGACTTCGGGCTTCACAGAGGGTAGGAGGAACAAAAGAGTGATTCATAGATGTAATAGAAACAGACAGACACAAAGGCTCAGAAAGGGTAAGATGAGTACTGTGAAAGGGGTCGATTATGACATACAGTGGGGGTGATGGTAGTTTGAAGTGAGAAGTCAACTGCGGGTAAATAGACTTTTTTGCCGTATAAGTATACGTTGCCCAGGGTGCACCACGAGGAGGTAAGTCTATCGCACACCCCATTTTGTCAATGATAAATACGGTAAAACTTAACCCGCTCCCGTCTCTTTCTGCTTGCAGAGCGGAAATAATCTCCAATGTGGGAACTCTGGGTAGGGGATACAACGTGTCAGCCGGCTGCGTCGCAACTGAGGGCTATCCAGGCCAGGCCAGTACTTTTGCTCGCGGCTATGCTGGAAAATCCGGCGAAAATGTTGTAGATCGTAACGTTGACAATTCCGGTGTCTCGATGCGGGCTCATACGCTTGGTGGGAAACGAAGAGGAATGAGTGGCAATGAGGTAAATCTCCTTTCCACCATTGAAATCGAGTTCTACTTCGCTTAAATCTGTAACAGAATGGTGTCGTAGTGGTCAGTTTTTACTTCAACAAAGTCAGCGGTCACCAGTGCATATCTAGTGAGCTGCATGGGCAATAGTAATATCAATCTTTGCCGATATGAATGCGGATATTTTAAAGCTCTAGTTCTTTGCTTAATCGGAGTATCAAGAATTACTTTCTTTGGTTGGCCTATGACTTGAGCTCACTTAAATTATAATATTTCTTCAAGTTTAACCTATCTGTGAAAAGACGAGGTATTTTGTTGACAGACAAGATTTAGAGAAGTCATGTTTTAGTTCCAATAAACGTTCGCCATTCGAATAGATCATGGAACTCCAATATTTCTTGAACGTAGATTTTTCTCCAAGCCCCTTTTCATGTTCTCAAGCGATCCGTTAGCATGATTTATCATTTTAGCCTTAGCTTTTTAAGTGAAATAAAAGAAATAGCTTATCATCCATTTTCAACCTACAAAGTTGTTTACAGAATAATGGTATCTGAGTGATTAATATATATTTACCATTTCAATGCAGGTTCAAATGAAGGAATTGAGCCAACCCAAACGAGCGGTGATGCTTCGCATTGATGAGAGCACCAAGGAGATTCAGGATGCAAGCAGCAGTCTTCAGAAGCCCTACTTCGAAGACGACAGTGTTTCTCGGGATGATTCGGTGAGACTAACTCCTCATGCCATAATTATCTAACAGCCCGTCTAATTCATTTATAAGAATCTTGTTAACCCAACACTTTTTTCAACTGTTAGAGTGGAATATGTGAATTATTAATTTGAATTTGCTTGGTTACTTGTCTAGGCAACTCAACGCTGGCGAGAGGAAAATATGGCTCAGGCTCGAGCTGGGATCTGCAGTTATCTCGGCGCGATGACTATTGCTACAGGAAACTTAATCTCTCTACTTCAACCTTCACAAGGCCGAATGGATGGAGGTAATTTTTTTTCTACATTTTCTTTCAATTCTGGAAAATTTTACCTAGTATGTGCAAAATAAAAACCGGTTTATTCTCAGAGCTTGAAGAGAATTGTAAATATTCAAAGTAGAAGGCTGGATCTATGTGGTTGAGGAGTATAATCGGCGATGAGGTCTGAACTCATGGAGATGTTCTTTAATACGGTTGCGCATTATAGCTCTAGTAATTAGCAGATGACCTTATTACTATCATTCATGCGTTCATTAATGTCGATGCATCTACTGCATTTGAGCACTTAATACCTACCCATAGATAAAAAAGGCGATGTGAGTATTAATACTACTCACGTGATAGCCACGTATTTCTACTCCTTCGAGGTCATTATCAAGACACCACACACAGATGCACTCCTGCTCTATATATGGGACAGAGGCAGTGCATGGATTACAATTCTATTAGTTACTCATTTCATAAAAAATTTGAGATCTTCCTAATGGACAATCAGAACTTAAGCAATTGATCTTAATCGGGATTTCTCAATACAGAGGAAAGGTTTCCCGAAGCTGCTTTTATGAGAACCTCACATCCTTCTACTTTTATTAACTTCCGGAAATAATTCGAGTGCAGTATGCTCGCAAATGGGTGTCGGTCTCGTAATTTCTGATCGGTAGGCGTGCACGCAGATCACATTTATTTATGATAGTTTTCATTAGCCCTTGAGTTGACTTCGGGCTTCACAGAGGCGAGGAGCACAGTCACAAAAAGTGGAGAGGGGGAACAGAAGAGTGGTTCACAGATGCAAAGGTGATCGACACAAAGGTGGAGAAAAAGTTATATGAGCTGAGTACTGTGGAAGGGATCGAATAAGACATACAGTTGGGTCATGGTAGTTTGTAGTTGGAAGTCACCTGGCGGTTTATAGACTTTTCTGACATATGAGTATATGCTGCTCATGGTGTACCATGTGGCGGTAAGTCTACCGCGCACCCTGTACTGGCGTAACATAGAGAAGAGGTGTTTTGGGCACCGACGTCGAATGATGGGATATATTGGGCCAAGATCCACAGTGGTGTGCTGATTTGATAGGCGTGCCTTCGTTTACTTGATAGAGTGAATGTAGGAAAAAATGTGACAACGTAGCAGTCTGGGCTTTCATAGCGTTTTTTTTTCATTTTTACATAGCTTAGTATCCTATTTTGCTTTGCTGATATGGCGAAAATTTTACTTGCCTTCTGACGAATGATTGGTCGACTCAACTTTAATTTCTTCATTAAAAAAAAACAAATATTTTGCCTTTAAAACGAAACTTAACACGGTGTCAGGACAGAATTTTGTACTGTGGTTAATGCGATTCCACATTGACCTTAACACAAATTCAGAGTACATTTCACTTATCAATTATTCATCTACGCCACTATTCTCATTAGACGGGTCTCAAGAATCCAGTTATGATGACGACGATGCAGTCGACTACACAGCAATGGATGCTTCTTTAGCTACCATTGGTTTGAATGTTCAACGTCTGATGCAGAATGTTCGTGTACTGGATCAGCTGCAAGCTGTAGATGGCAACGACGAATCTCAAGGCTATATCATGAGTGCTGCTCAGGATGTTGCAGACGCTTTCCTCAAATTGATGAAATCCGCCATGCCTTTGAAGGAAGGCGTGCAAAAAGTAAGCTCAATTTGTCTTTTAATTATTCTGAATTAACAGCACAGTGTTGAAATTAGAATTTGGAAAGATCGTCAACAAAGGAGGAATATTGCGGAATGCGTCCTTGGCTAATTAGAAATAATTGCTAGTTTTAAACATGTCATCGCCTTAATAAAGGGATAACAGTATGTAGAGGGGGATGGTTTTGGATAAGTGTGTGGTGAAACCAAGGTATCAATAGTCTTCTTTTATTTTAGATGTTATTATTTGCTCTCTATTTTTTACTTTGGATATGATGCTTTTTTTAATCTTCGAACAAATAAAACATTTCACGATTTAAATCCCAGGTTCTTGGGTTAATTCTCAACTTGTTGAAGTTGATTTCATTGAATGGTTGTTCATATTAATTTAATCAATTTAAAATGCCTACGGCAACGTTAAGGCAGATGAAATTAGCAAAGATATTTTAACTTAGGAGAGGTCAATAGCATTCAAAATGACTTCATTTTGTTTATCAGTAAAACATCTGCCTAAACGCGGATATAGCTTTGTGTAAAAGTAACGTAAATAAATAGGAAATCAATGAATACTCAATATATGGTTATCGAACAGTGCTCTTCACGAAGCTAACCACCTACTTCCATAGGGGACACTATTATGTGACTAAAGATAATATGAATAAACACGGTTCTGTGTCTGAATATTTACTAACTTAGTTATAGTTATCGTTGTTTTCGGAGTGTTCATTCCATCCATTGGGTGTGCGAAGCATATCGCCAGTAGTCAAGCCTCTAATCAATAAAATTCACGCAACCTTTGTTTATCAAAATGAATTGACATTTTCTCAAGTAAAACTCTTTTCTTCGGTCCCTGAGAAAAGTTCAGGCTTACCAATGTCGAAGTAGACAAAATAATCTATTTTTGGTCAATACCGACTGCCTGGGGGTCATTTTTTCTCTCGATAGCATTGTTTATTTGTATTGAAGGTGCATGCCATCTGAGCGGATGTAGAGGGATCCCAGTAACTGAACTTTTCACTATCGTATTAGAGTTTTTCGAATAGATATTTCTAGTTTATTCTATTTTACTTTGTGATTCTTCATAAAACTTCATTGGGAAGATGTCGCAAAAGGCTTTAGTGATTCGAGCATACAATTATTTAAAGTAATTCAATAAATTATATTTACTTCGCAGAAATGGTGTCCAATCGGATTATTCGTTCTAATGAGGTAGAGAAGCAATTTCAACCTCAGCTCATTTTTAAAAAGTTCGTCTCCGTTTTAAAATCCACTGTGGGATGTGAAAAGTAGAATTTTGGAATAGATGGAAATAACAGATACAATTTTGGAGCTTCATTACTGCTGAACGACTTCAAAGTCGGTCATCCTCCCATTCATCTGGTCAATGGAATGGTTTAAATTTCACCCTCAGCCGGTTTCTGAGAGTGGTATTACATGATATTGAATCTGAATTATAATGATGGTTGATGAGATTAAATTTTCGTCAGTTCATGTCCTCCATATTTAAATTGAAAAGAAATGAATACCCAAGTTTGGTATTCAGAAAATGCATAGGTAGTTTTCATTCATTTTTGCTGCTTCTTAAGCTCAGATTTGAATGAATGGGCGCGTAAAATTTTGCCTGCACTATTTCCGTCAGTTGGGGTTTTTATTTACGTTTTTTGAAGTTCCCTCTGTAATTGCACAATGTTAATGCTTGCTTTGCCTAAAGAACACCATTTTTGAAGGTTCTTTGACAACAAATCTTTTTTTCCAGTTCACGCATAGTTATTTTCCTTCATCATAGAATAGCTAGTTCCCTTTTCTGATATTATTCAAGCCGAGATCTGTCGTGAGTTTTCCGTGTCATCACCTGAGACAAGATATCTCATAAGAGTCTCGAGTTCAAGCAAGGAGTTCTCCGTAGCTTCCCAATTAAGAAGTCTCCATTAAACTATGTATCTTAATAAAAACAATGAGTCACAGGGTCTTTTACATTCTAAGTTGCTACTTTAGCGTTATTTTGAAGCATTTCCAGATGATAGATCAAATTATTCCTGATTTTTGCCCGATGGAATCATTGGTGTTATTCGATTCAGCTAAGTGCCCAATGGTTGCAAAACAACTGGAATGTCTTGATTTGCCTAACATCACAAAAGAATGAAGTATTGGCACTGTCTGGAAATAGAAATTAAGCTTGACTCACAGACGCTTTGGGGAATGTTAGTTCATTACATCTGACTGCCATTAATTGCGAGGAACGACCAATAAGAATGCTAGTGAGTCACACAGGTGACGCATATGTAAACGAAAAGTTTATGAAGCACACCGAATAAGGACTGGCAAATGAAATCCATGTGGCCGGAAATTGAAATCCTAGTGATTCAATCAATCCCAGCAGTGAAAAGGAAAAAAAGAGACGAGTCACTGGAAATTCATAAAGTAATTAGGACAGATGAGCCTAATTTCGAGCGGTTCTTGCGTGACTGACATAATGTAACCCCTGCGAAGTCAACTGCGCATAAGGAGACTAAGCAAGATCTCATCCCATGTTGCATTCTATCGCTTTTAGAACTCAGTTCTAATTTGAATGCCTATTTATTTCCGCGAATGGGTGTGTGCACCTTTAGAACTACAATTTACTGCAAGACTCCATGTCACTAGGACCCCAGAAAATTTGTATATCGCTATTTGTGTTCTCAATTTCTATTCAAGCGCCAGCTGAGCTTTTGAGGCAGCTCTCTGTGTACTTTTACTAAGTTTCGTGAGATGAATGCATAGAGGTTGTTTGTGTGAACTGTCCTCTCCGCGTGAACGCGGATATTTATGTATATTTGCCCTTTTATGGATTTCTCGCATGAGTGCGCTTGGATGTGTGGGGGTGTGTGTACGCGTGCGTGCGAGAATATGAAGGAATTCTGTCATTACTGACCTCACTCTTTGTGTTAAGGACATAATCGGTGGGGTCCACTTACTTTCCATTTTCTACTCGGTCAATTAAGCTGAGTTTGCTTTTGGTTTTTTGCCTCGTGCCCCACTGTTCTCATGTTGCTTTTGCGCTGAGTTAGATTTGGCAATGAATTCCGGTCCCTACATCACTGTCCAGTATTCAAACTTTCTGAAATCAAAATACACTTTGTCTAATTGCTAGAATTCACAAAAAACAAAGTAATTGTATCATAATCGGCAATAGATCAAAGTTCCTTAAATTATTGCTATGTAGTCTCTAAATATCCCGAGACATTTGGAATACTAAGAGGCGATAATAGAGATTAAGGGTTTTTGTACCTATGTTATCTTTGATAAAAGTGAATTTCTAGAAACATATCATAGTTTTCTGGAAAAAAGTAGAAATATACTACTTTTAATATTGATCTTTTAAAACCTCCGCAAATTGAATCTTGTTCAATTGGTCTTTTGAAGACTCTTCGCATTCCAACATACTATTCGCAAAAAACAAGTCATTGTTTACTTTATAGCATTTTTGAAACAATAGAAATTGGAAAATACTTGTACTATGTTCAAATATTAATATGACTACTAAATTTTTTTGTTTATTTGATACTCTGAATGGAAGAGCCACGTCCGATTTATGATCAGGCTATTAAGCAACATTATCGGCCTTGAAAACTGGTGAATAGAAAGTAAATATAATATATATGATTGGATGTTGGTATTCATTTGAATGGAATAAGGTAAATGAATTGCTTATTATTCTTTGGGAGAAATTCTCCCGAATTAGCCTAAATTATTGCCTCTGAAGGAATTTTAATTTGATAAAGACTAAGGTCGACAATTAGACAGGGTGAGAGTGTACTTAAGTCCGTAAATAGACCAAATTAGCTATTGTCAAGCTGTCTAGCCAAGTTTAGCGTTCACGATCTATAAGAACAGAGTTAATATATTCAGGATATCAACTTTCAATGGGAAACATGAATGCTATTTTTATCTAATCACACGAATCACTAACTTTGAGATCAAACAATTCAAGCTTCCTCTGGTACATGTGATTATAGTTAATTAATTAGTTGCAGAAAGCTCATGGAGGCACTCTACTCCACTCTTTAATATCGAGACCTGATCTGCTTTTGAGTAGAAAAAAAGCAAAATGAAGTGGAAAAACCTACTCTTTTTGATTAAATGACACCTGTCAATAGGCAACGAATATCGTTGGCAAACATTTGCTGCATTCTAAGTGGCGGGTTGTGAAATCTGAATTTTGGAACATGAACTGTGTCAACCTAGTACATTTTTTACAACTTGAGTCCAAAATACTTGACTTTCTTCCCGCTATGTTATTTGATTAGCAGGTACTAAAAGCGGAGTACACAATCATTCTGAGTTGAAGCTGAGTAACGTCCGTAACCTAATTTATTTTCTCTTTTTCCCTAGCCTGGATCAGCGACCGATCGACCCAATCTCTATGAGGCTGCCTCAAAAGTCGGTGATACCAGTCAGCAATTACTCCAACTTGTCTCTGCCAGTCATCTCTACTCTCATCGCCGGCGTAAACAGCGATTGGAGACTATTATAGAAGATGATGAAAATGGCCAAGGTAGGTGTGATGCATTTCATTGGCTCCTTGCTGCTCCAATCAGTAAATAGCCTATGCTAGTAGTTTTAACGAAATCATCCCATTACTATTTCATAAAATAGAGTGAACCTATTTTGGTAGATCTAATTAAAAAAGGCAAATATTTTACGATCTGGCCAAATGTATTTATTTATATCAAATGGCAGGCATTTTGATAGTTATTATTAGCCCTTTAGTTGACTTCAGGCTTCACAGAGGGGAAGGAACATCAAAATGAATAAAAGTCTTGGGGGGAAAGACAGAAGAGTGATTCAAAGATGTAAAAGAGACAGACACAAAGGTAGAAAAAAAAGTTGAGGTGAGTACCGTGGAAGTAGTCGAATATGGCATACAGTGGGGTGATGGTGGTTTGGGGTCAAAAGTCAACTGCCGGTTAATAGACTTCGAATATCCATCGGTTTATCCTCGGATAAACATTTGATTAGTCAATTAGTACTAACCAAGTTCAGAGTGTATCGCGTTCGAATGCTGAACTGTATCGATCGAGCAATGGTTTTACTGGATATTATTAAGTTGAAATTGAAAATAAAGTTATTCATTGTTTAAACATTAACTTAGAGGCGGATTCAAGAATGCAGAATGATTACAAAACACTAATATGCGACGATTTATGATGATCGCTTACAATGGTGTAGTTGTGCAAGCGGATGTACGGGAAAACAGCAGGGTGATTTAAGTCATGCAAGTTGGACACTGGGGGGTCCTCGTTGATAGTTGGTCTTGCGATATGGATTTGCAGAATTTAATTTGTTTTTGCTCAAAAATTGGTCGATTAAAAATTCGGTTGTCTCTACCAGTGTCAGTCAGTGGATCTAATCGGCACGCATTTCCATTCAGCTGGAACAATTTGGTAAAGCATATTACTAGGGATTGAAATCGCAGCTTTCCTTTTGAAATAATTGCCCTTTGAGCTAACATAAATTAAAATGAGATCTTGCTATCCTTCAGCAAAATAAAACTTCTGTTTTGTACTTACATTCTATTCACCAGTTCTCAAGGCCGATAATGTTGCTTAATAGCCTGACCATAAATCGAACATGGCTCTTCCTTCCAAAGTATTAAATAAGCAAATAAAAATGCAATGGACATAATGATATTTGAACATAGTACAAGCATTTTCCAATTTCTATTGTTTCAAAAATGCTATAAAGGCGAATAGAATGTTGGAATGCAAAGAGTCTTCAAAAGACCAATTGAACAAGATTAAATTTGTGGAGGTTGTATAAGATCAGTATTAAAAGTAATATATTTCTCCTTTTTTTAGAAAACTGTGATTACGAATCGGATTCGGAGATCATCGCCAATGCTCACGCTATGGATTGGCAACTGAGGGACGATTTGTTGGCTGCTACCAAGGTATGCAAATCTTGTCTACATTAGTAATATTTGCTTACCAATTTTTCGGGAACAAATTATCACCCTGAATTCAATTTCCCCAGAAATTTTACATCATTGGGATAGGAAATTCATTTTCCATGTAGTTTATTTGTTGAGGTGAGTCAGATTTATCAGAAAAATTTGCTTGCATTCAGACTTTTTCCAGTTCTATATAAACGTCCTTAGTAGCACTGTTTCTCATTCTCCTCTAATTTTTTTTAAATTTCTCTAGAATAATTACAATTAAATGCAATATTGATATTTCATGTTTTGATTGCTTGTATTTCATTGGAAAATAATTTAAACTTGATATGCTATCAAGCGATATCGTTAATAATTTACTTTTTTTACATTTATTTGTCTTACTTTCTAAAATGACTTTCGAATGCGTTCGCCGAAAAGACTTCTAAGTTCCTTTTTGTGCGTTTGATTCAAATTTGAAGTTCGCATCTATTTTGAACTCCCTCTTGCAGAGGAGGTATTGCAGCTTTGACCCCATCTGGTAGGATATACGAGGATTCTGCGTCTTAAGAGGGAACTTTTATGATCGGCGATAAATTTTAACCGTCAATGGGGTCATAAAGGGATTGCAGTACCAATTTTACTTAGATTTCAGGTCTTTTTAATGTGTAGTAAAACTCCTCTCTGTATCATTTATTGGGCTAACATTTCCGAAAAGACAATTTCGATTTTGGGCGGAATCTTTATTTTACAACACGGCGAAACAAACCTTAGATGTTAATCTAATTATAGGATATCAGAAACTCTTCTACTATTTTCTTAAATTACTTAATGACGCTTGGCAGTTGCCCGTTGCTTGGCATTTGGATCTCGTTTGGTATTGAAATAAGATAAATGACCTTGAGAAAGGAAATTTGGAGTTATATTCAATCATTTATATATTTATTTCAAATAGCAGGCATTTTGATAGTTAACATTAGCCCTTTAGTTGACTTCAGACTTCACAGAGAGGAGGAGGAGGTACATCAAAGTGGGAAAATTTCGGGAAGGGGGGAGCAGAATAATGGTTCACAGATGTGAAAGAGACAGACAGACACAAAGGTAGAGAAAAGGTAAGGTGAGCACTGGGGAAGTGGTCGAATATGACATGCAGTCGGGTCATGGTAGTTGGAAGTCAGAAGTCAACTGGCTGTTTATAGACTTTTTTGCCGTATGGGTATACGTTGCCCAGGGTGCACCACATGGAGGTAAGTCTATCCCACACCTCTGTGTTAAATCATTAAATTGTGGCCCAAAAATATGATGCTAAATTTAATAAAACTTTTGTTCAGTATGGATTTAAGAGTATATTACAACAATTTCTGAGGTATCCTACAAATTTTGTTAATGGCAGTAAACAGAGCAGGCTCTTTCTCTCCTGGGTCACCCCATCAGTGGTAACAAGATAACTATTTGTCATTTTTCGTTTTGTAAAATATTCAGTAATTTATGAGAAATAATTGGCGAAGAATGGTCAGCTCCCGGTTTTATATGAAATCTAATTTAAGCTTAAGCATTTGCCCAACGTCCGATCATTCTATGAAAAACCGTGTTTCCTACTTTCATCTGAGAGGTTTGGTATCACTTGAATGAAATCGAAATCCTGTCAGATGAGTTATTAGGTAGACTTTATCGGCCCAATGGCTGGGATAAGCCTTTATCCAGTCAAATCTAATTTTGTAGATTAGCACGTTAATCACTGCTGTTTCTGAAATTGCTTGAATTTCGTTAATATAGCGTATGACCTTGGGCTTCGTAATGAGAAACCTTTGCCCCTGTCCGTGTATGTACTTTGCCAACTACGTTATGTGCCAATAAATTGGCGCGTTATTGACCATTTAAACGTCGGGAAATGATTTCTATGGAACTACTTTTTTACTCACATATCCCCCTAGTCTAGACGAAGCCTACTGTACTAGAACGAAATGATCGACATATATATGAGTATTGACGTAAATTAACACCATACGTGATTTGCAATTAGGCTGGAGAAATAGGCACATCCTTAAACTGTAGTTGATGTACAAGAGTACAAATAGCCGAAATATTGAAGAAGAAATAGGCCATTTCAGTTATTTTAGATAGAGGCTTAATAAGTTGCTGAAATTGACTCCTGCTTCTCGTCTGAGAGGTCGAATAAATAATGTTTCTCAGTCTTCTTGTAGTTGGGGTAAGCCTAGTTTTGTAATCCCCCAAATCTGGTGATTCGAATTCCTCATAAAGAAAGATTATCGCTTCTACGCTACTATTTCAAGTGCAGTTTCCCGCTTTTTCATTTAATGGAGCTAAATTTCTACCTAATTAATATATACTGATTGAATCTCTAATTGGTTAGTTACGTAATTCAGGCACTTAAATATTGCTATTCAATGGTCATTCGTTGTCTTATAATATCCCTTTGGGGCTCAATTAGGCATCATTACCAACAAAGTAGCAATTAAAGCCAAGTGTGTTTGATATATGCTCGCTTAATTGGAGTGGGGTATAGTAACCTCGGAGATTTGTTGATTAGACATTTGCTTTTCATTGCCTCTCTTATTTGTATTTAATCATGGACTATTGTGACTCTCAAAGACCTTATCTGCTAATGTTATTAAGGCGATAGTAGCCTAGGAATTGTCAGGAAGTATCGATGCTAGTAAACGTTTTTATCTCTTTTAAATCCCCTTCTTGTAGGAAGTTGCCAGTGCAACAGCTAACCTTGTAAAACACGCCAAATCAGCAGCTGTGGCAATAAGTCATGAAGCAACGGAGTTGGCCAACACCGAGACGGATTCCATTGACATGTCAAATCAACGGGACAACAAGGTGGCCTTCCTGAGAGAAGCTCAGAGCCACCTAGTACAGGCCGCCACCCACGCCGGGAAAACAACCAGCCGTCTGGTGACTAGCGCTAAGGTGGCTGTTTGTACCATGGAACAGCCGGCTTCACAGCGGCAGTTGATTGGATGCGTGAAACAAGTGAGTGGTAAATCCATCATTTTATTGGTCGGTCCATTACCGGCTGGATTTTTAAACTTTTCAGTGTCATGCATTTCACCAAAATTCCCAGAACTTGCAGTTTTGTAATTACTTAAGCAATTTCAATTGAAACGTCAAAATTGAGGTGCTTTGTCCCAAAAGTTCTTTTGGTCGATATGTATATTTTTTTGGGGGGGGGGGGGGTTATTTGATTTTGCTAAATATAACTCATTTCAAAACTAACTATTGAGTCATCAGGAATTCTTGGGAATGATTATCTATCCAGTTTAAAATGCAAAAATGGGCGTCATCACGTATCCTATTTTGTTCTATTTCAAATATGGTTAAATTCGCATGACCTTTATCCTTCATTATCCCCAGTCGTGACGCCAGGTAGTTTAAATAATGAATCAGAGTTCGGTGTTTCAGTGTAAAGTTCAGAAGCATTGGCAATTATGCACTGCCGAGCTAAAATCTTGCAAACTGACTTTGAAATGAAACTCTTTAACGAGTGTGGTTGGTAGTTGGTGTCAGATGCAGTTGATAAAGTCAATGCGTTCTCCGTCACGAAATCTTACCATTCCCTGTCCAAATGACCTGTCTTGGATACATGACCACCGTTACCTGGTTAATACAGTCAGCAGTTGTCCTCTGTCAAATGGCTCTAATTTTGGACTTTTGAGGATTCAAGGTTTGTGAACAATTATCGCCCCAGTTTCGGGATTGACATATGACATACGTGAAGACGTCCATTTAGTGGACTGCATGTGTTAGGGAACTTCGTTTCTACTTAACTCGTCTCATTTAGTAATTATTTTGAAGTCATTAGTCCTCACGTATCCTGCCAATAGATGCATTTTGTGTACAAATTCATCCACAAATAGTCTCGCGTTCAAAGCGGTGTTTCCCTTAAATTGAAAATAGATGTTTTCTGCATTTCCAACAATGGGATAAAATATTTTGCTGAATTGGCTGAACAAGGTTGTATTAAGACCTTGCTTGCACCGATGCAAACGGCTTATAATCTGGACAGTTGACTTGAATTCATTCCTCGTCGATTAGTTCCTTCTCTAGCTATTGAGAAGTGCCAGTTTAGGAGTTACTAGTAAGGCTGGAGAAGTTTTACCAAGTGGTTGCTCTTCTAACTTCCTTTTTATTTACAAAAGAATAGAATGCTAATCTTAGGTGCAAACGAACTCAGGTTTCGTCCAGAATCAGCTGTGGTGTGGACATACGAGTTACGGAATTGAGGGAAACTTCATTTGAGCACGTTAATTAACTAAGTCAAAATACTGCGAAAATTTTTTATGCTAATATTTGATATGAAATTTGTGTTCAGTAAGAACTCCCATTGCGCCCAATATGTCGTCCAGCAAGGCGATTTTGTCTCAACTTGACTCGCTGCGTTAGTAAACTCGCGGCAATTACTTAAGCTTCTATTTCGCGTTAATCGTGTCATATTTAATAAGCAAGTTGAAAGGCATTAGATGCTCTCATCTTATTCATATAAGCCACCTGATTTGTATTTCTAAAGTATTTTCTCGTAATAGGAAGTGCTATTCATTGCCAAACGCTCCATCTTTAATTTCAGGGACGTTCACGGTTTGCTTTGTGTGTATGATGAGTGTACCCTGCCTGAAGGAAAGTCGTCAAAAGAAGGCCTGTTAGTGGAGTATTTAGGTCTTTTCTCCGGGGTAATCACTTCATGCAGGTTTTCTTGAAGTCATTCATTATCCTCATTTTGATGATGGTGCTTATCCCTCCTGATAGCATGACAGTTATTTGTGCAAAAGCCATTTCTAGTCAGACGTTCCTTTTACCTCCAAACATGAGCAAAATGTAGATAACTCATGCTTCTATCAAGTGTGGTGGGTTTACGGCATTGGGCGTTTATCGACTGAAATCTATTGGGCAGATGAATCATGTCGACAGAACAATACCTTCCAGCTTTGTAGCAGCTTAAAAGAGGCTTGTCTTACACAACTACCTATTATAAATAAATTGGGTCCAATATTCTGGTGCGACAGAAGTTTGTTGGGTTTAATAGGAAAATCTTGACGAGGAATTTGATGCCACTTTTCAGGTGAGCCAAGCTGTGGATCAGTTGTCAGATGTAGCTCAAAAAGTCGCAGAGACGCCATACCTTCCTCTTGAAACGATGGAGCAACGAATGGAGCAACAAAAGGCTCTGAATGATCTCCATACTGCTGCCAATGCAGTATCCAATGCACTGGAGTCCCTCATGAACCGTCTTGTGGCTGGTTCCATTCAGGTATGTGAATATACATTCCATGTTAACATTCATCATTAATACAAGTCCAGTTTCGGATAAAATAAAAGCAGATCTTGTTGAACTGCATTAGGATCGATTACGGCATGAGAGAGTGATTCGGTTATAAGGTTTTACTAACAAAGCTTATAATTTTATGCTTTTTGTATAAGTAAAGTGATTGGTAAACCAAGCAGTATTGTGGCACATGTGTATCCTGAAAAATGAAGTATGTAATCATGAATGGCTGACTTCAAGTTTGATCAGCTCTTGTCATAGTCTCGTTTCCCCAATGAATCAATATTAGAAGATGCCAAAGGCATTTTCTCAATTTAATATAAGTTAATTATCTTTGACTCTGTTAAATTATGGGCACATTTAGTTCAGAAGCTCTTAAATTGATCAACGCTTTTCTCTGTGGTGAGATACGTGGAGAAGTGAGTTGGTCACTCCGATACCAACACCCTTATATTTCCAATAGGCAACTATGGATTTTTTATTTTATTTTTTCCCATAAAATCAGTCGAAATCATTCGTTTAATGAATGTGTGGGTAAGTTGCAAGACATTTATTTCTACGAGACAAAGGCAAAACGCTATTAAAGGTAGGAAGTTTATGAGAGCCATTAGCATATAAGACCAATTGCGCCTGATATAGGAGAAGAAAATTAGCATTGCACATATCTCCTCTCTTACGCGAAGCTTTAGTCATTTGACAACTTCTTTTAGGTTCCAACTGATATAATGCTGTGACTTCGATTGATTCAGACTAACGGTGAACTCAATAATGGTTTCCCTTTGCTTTATTAAGGAAGTGTTATGGCTTGCAAGCAGTTTGTTAAATTTTTAAGTGCAATAATTTATTTATGACACTATTTTGGAATCCTCCCTTTACTCGCGATCTCGTTTACGAGGTTTAGAGGTCTATCTGTATGATTCAGTTATTCTAGAACTATTTGTGGTAGAAATCGCTTCGAAACATGAGGTTATAGTTGTATTTTTTTACCTCTGGCAACATTATTTATTTATATCAAATGGCAGGCGTTTTGATAGTT
>UZAE01012331.1:0-16901 GCA_900617975.1 Rodentolepis nana
CATATTTTTTTATGCATTATCTTCTCTACTTTAACCTCTCTATCATTCAGCCGAAGCTATTGCTGTTTTGAGTTAATAGAAGTTGAATTGAATTTGCGTCAAGTAGTAGTTACCTATAAATAGCTGACAACTGTGGAGTTGTGTTGAAAAGAACATCGTGTGTCAAAAATTTTCCTACTTGTTGAAGCTACTTGTTTTTCTGCTCATCTTAGTCAGAGAAATGCACTTTTGTGGCATCATTAATGTGGACCGGCAGGACCAATAAGCCGCCTAGCTTATGATCATGCTGGTTCATACTGCTTCTGTCATCTTTATTTGTAATTATTCATTTATTTATATCAAATGGCAGGCATTTTGATAGTTATCATAAGCCCTTTAGTTGACTTCAGGGTTCACATCAAAGTGAAAAAAAAGTGGAGAGGGGGAGGGGGGAACAGAAGAGTATTTGAAAGATGTAAAAGAGACAGACACAAAGGTAGAGTGAAAAAGGTGAGGTGAGTACTATGGAAGTAGTCGAATATGACATACAGTGAGGTGATGGTGTTTTGAAGTCGGAAGTCAACTGCCGGTTAATAGACATTTTTGCCGTATGAGTATACGTTGCCCAGAGTGCACCACGTGGAGGTAAGTCTCTCGCACTCCCTTCTTGCTCCATAGATTATTGTCGCAAGATCAAGGGTCTTATCATATGTAGAATCCAACAAGGTTTGTTTATTAAAATGTTGTTAGTATGAGAAATTAAACTGGCTTCAAAATATTATGCAGCATAAAATTCTGGACACAATTGCCGTTGTTCTTCGAACGATGGAACACTTTGAGCAAGACCAATGGAATGCAGTGTTCCAAGTTAAATGTCAAAGCTCAGGGGTTAGAGAGGTTCTGTCAAAGAATATTGGTGATTAAGGCAATGCGGATTGCGTCTTAGAAAGTGTCGTTTTCCCGAGAATATTAACTGTTAAACAGGTTTTAGTTTCTCTACCCCTGTTAATCGAATGCTGATTTAATTTTATCTCCGCCTTGCAAATTTGACTACTTTTATTGAAGCCTCTTCTTTATATGTGTTTAGACGGTGTCAATTTTGGAGCAGCGTTTGACAATCTTGGAGGACACTAGCTCAACAAAGGCGTTGACATAATCGACGAGCAACTTTTTTTGGCTTTTAACTACATATCGGTCTCACAATCAATTTCATGCCCTATGTACATCACCTCAGTCCTTACCCCTTTGCACTTAATTACATCATTATATGACACAGTAAAATTGGTTTTTTATGATTGACAAATTTTTTATTTGCAGAAAAAAATTACGGCTATCGTTTGCTTAATCAAAAGGTCGCATATAGGTATTCATTTTGAAACTACTTTATGTCAGCTAACTTGATTTCAGGTAGCCCACCTTGTCGCATTTCTCTTCAGTACGCTGGGCAGTACGCCGCGATACCAGGGCATTGAAGGAAATTCCAATTTCTCTTTTTTTCTATCACTAAAAACCTTTCTTCTCGAAATTGGGGGAGAAATGTGTGCAGATCACTGGTGTAATTTTTATTATCCAATCAATTATGAACTGTAGATGGAAGTAGATAATTTGTCTCCTTCATTTGACGTCATCTATGTGCCACATTGAATTCATTTACTAATGCAATCACAGTCTCCTCACAAGACGATCGATGAAAACTCAAACGTGCATATTTCGGGACCGCCTTTTCTAAGCAGTCATCATCAGTTATCATTTGCTTTTGACAGTAATCCCGCTTCAGCATTAGACCGACGAATTATAGTGAGAAACGACTCTTTTCTCTAGAGATAAATTTTCTTCTTATTATTAAGCAGAAAAGCTAGATTAGGGAGGGGGGAAGAGAGGGTATGCTGGAGAAGATACAGATATGAAATGTCCACCTTCTGGAAGCAGTATACAATGGATTGGCGCTAGATGCTGAAACGTATCAATATCTCAAGGGCCGAAGAGCAACAGGTAAGGCTTCGACTTAGAAATATTCGCAATTTTCGGTCAGAAAGTCACATCGAAATCTGATATTTCTTGTATTCTACTATTGGGGGTGTGCAATAGACTTACCTCCACGTGGCGTTCTCTGCGCACCGTATACTCATACGGCAAAAAAGTCTATTAACCGGTAGTTGACTTCTCACTTCAAACTACCATGACCCCCCTATATGTCCTACATTCTCATACGGCAAAAAAGTCTATTAACCGGCATTTGACATGACTTCAAACTACAATCACCCCACTGTATGTCAAATTCGACTACTCACCGCATGGCTTATTGCAAGTCATATTCTTCCCCTAACACAGTACTCATCTTACCTTTCTGAGCCTTCGTGTCTGTCTGTCTCTTAAATCTGTGAATCACTTTTCTGTTCCCCCTCACACTTTGATGTTCCTCCCCTCTGTGAAGACCAAAGTCAGCTAAAGGGCTTATGCCATTTTAAATAAATAAATAGACCTTCCACTATTGTGTATGTGATACCCTTGGACCTTGCGCCCCTCTAATACTGCGAGAAGTCTGATTATGGGACTACGCCCCTCCGGATCAGTGCATTTTCCCAGGCGACCACGAATCCAAGTTTCAACGAAGGTGCCTTCGCCTTCTCAATTCCATTTATCCAAACATTCTTTCGAGTCAGTAGATCCCCAAGAGAGGGGAAAAGGCAATTAAGGAATTTGTCGGTTTGATCAGGTCGTGGTGGTCGAGAAAGCCAACTTTGGCAATTCTTGAGCCAAAATAATGACTTGGCCTGTGGTCATTTGTACGCAACTCATTGCTAAGTAGAACCCAATCGCACTACTAGCTTGCTCTCCGATTCTAGTAACACAAAAAAATTAGCGAGTACTTCCAGCGTCCAGTCTCCTGTTGCATTGAGCCTTGCTAACAACAAGAGCCGATGAAACGCCTTGTCTGGATGCTAAGATGGGCTTCAATACGTTCATGTTCAAAAGGCCTCTTTGTACAAACAAAAATCACGCATCTTACAGCCTATGCAAATTAACAAAGTGTTACTGTTAGTAATGCACTATAATAGTGTGATAATGTTCATTAACAAAACAACCGTCTCTTAAGAAAATCAGATTCTGAAAATAAGTAAAATAGATGTTGACAGTTATTAAATTTGGCAGCTTATCCAAGAGGAGGGGGAGGGGGACGGGAATACGTGCACTTTTATGACTCGTTATCAAATTGGTTGGAGACGATTTGAAGGATAGTAGAAGTGGGAGGAATTTCCCACTCGAATAAGTGCCCATTCGGAGTTACCTAAGTCATCGCCCCATTTGATGACATTCACAGTGTCGCCAGGTCGAAGTTGGACGGTTGTTTGTTTGTCCGAATAAGAAAAGAGGACCTTAGCTCGGCCTACAGGGTTTGGAGGCCTGTGGTGGAACATCGCAGGATCCGGATTGGCGTTTGCAACGATTGCCCGCCCTATCGCCTCGGAAACGTTGTTTTGCTTATTTTTTGGTCGTTTCAAGAGGAGCTTTTTGTTCCCTTTCCAACCTCTTTCGACGCCATCGATTATAGCTGCCCCACAAAGTCGATCCAAAGCGATAGGTAATGAGGGTTGAACAAGTCTGATCTGTGCTTTCCAGGATTCCACATCTTGATCAATCCTCCCTTTAACTTCCGACTTGTCTATCCAACCCTTATTTTTTGCCTTTAAAATTCAAACGAAAAGGTGTATAAGAGATTCGTTATAATGCACTTTTAAATTGAAAGATCTGCTGCGGTGAGCTAGGTTTTCATTCTTTAAATACGAATGACCCTTGATACAGCAAACCTAGGCCAATTCTAGAACCTTCCTAAACCTCTAAACCTACAGAGATAATTATAACTACCTGTACTTTTTGCCCATTTTTTGGCCAATTGTGCAAATATTTAAGGAAATGTGAGACCGAGCCATTCTCTCCACTTAATTACTCTGATTTAATAAGTATCATCATTGGTACTATTATACGTTTGTGGGACACGTTATCCCATTATCGCGCGGCGTTACTAATACGTGCGGCCGTATAACTTTTCGCGCAAACGACAATAATACAAGTGACCAATCAGAAGCCGCCAAGTGTTTATAACTAAGCAGCCAAGCTGAATAAAACTAGACTGTTTGTAAACACACTTTTCTTATCATTACGTGACTGAATATACGTGTTCCTTATTATACGTCTGTTTCCCCAATAGCTGGGCTATAGCTTAGCTAGTTCCGGGAGTCTAGCTAGATGTTGGAGATTCTGCCACGGAGATTTCTGATTAGTTAGGCTTTATAAAAGTAGCAAACCGCTACAAGTTTGTATTAGACAATGCACTGTGTTCATTTAAAGCACGCTTTACCAATTCCTGCTCGGTGAAATAAGCGGTTTAAAGGGTTACAAGTCACTTGCTTGGAAATAAGTGAAACCACCTGGATACCAAAATGTGCAAATCTACCCATATAACGTAGATTATCACTAAAATTTGTCAACTGGTTTTTATATATAATGCAAAATATCATGGGCTGAACTCACTCTAGAACCAACGAATCATATAAAAATGTGGAATATTAGAACGTGATGGTTCGAAATACCACCTTTAAGTAAATTAGCGATCAAAATCTATAAAATTAAATTTTTGACATCCTAGAAACACTTGGCAGAACTTCTTTTACTCAAAGTCTCGATACTTTCTAATGAATATATATGTAAGGTGATGTTTTTGCCAACTTAATTTTGGTTAATAAACCTGATCAAAATCTTGCAAGTCAAAAGAATTTCAAACTAACGTATCGATGCATAATGCCACCGGGTTTGATTGCGAGGAAGAGCATTAACTCGTGGACCTTCTGGAGGTAAAACAGAAAGAGATTCCTGATTACTGTTTCTGTTCGATTTAAAATTCCTTCCGAAATTGTCATGGCTCGAGATTCGTCCGCGCGATATTTACTAATTGCATAGGTTAGATTAGGTTTTGCCTTCTACAAAAGTGCAAAGAAAGAACATCATAAAATTATGCCCAGAGATCACCTCTCATTGACTCAAATTAACCCCACCAATTGAGAGGTGGGCAAGATTGTTAAAACTTCCACCCTTATCATTAGGAGAAGAAATCAATCTTACCTATGCCAGAAAAAGCTCCGTGGCTCTAAAAATGAGAGCAGAATCATTCACACCAACCTTTCAGTTTACTCAGCGTAGGGAACGCAACTTGAGCATGTCAAAACTAGGGGCCTCCCAGCCAATCAACGGCCAAATCCAGTATGTGGTTAGCCAACCAATCAAAGCGAAAATTTATTACGTGGTTATCACGCCAGAAAGTGTATATCATTACTATGTTCCCCATGTTTAATTAGACACTACCAAATAAATGCGTTCCACATCATAAATCTATTTCCTCTATAGCTTTACGGCAGCTTAGCTAATCCCAAGAGAATTTGTCTTAACGATTTTCGAGTATAGTTAAACTCAATTAGTGTTGCGACCCACTACACATCTGAAATCTGACAACTTTTTGTTGAATGTGCTTATAATTATTTCAGAATCTCTTCACCCCCTCCCCTCCTCCCCCCACCCGCCCTCCCTTAAGGTTAAAAGTAAAAAAATCCCGTCATCCACCTTGAAGGCGAACGTTTGTTAATTCAAGTGAAAAGTAGGCTGTAATAAAAACTGAGCCATATTTAATAACAGTGTCTAGGTATCTATCGTCCCAATTATATATTAGAAAAAAATTTTTATTTATAGGGAAAAAGTAAAAAACAACAGATTTTGCTAACTCCACTTTCACCTAATCTTTCACGGTCAGTCCTTTCTTCATTACAAAATCCCCCCCCCCCTATCAGGGAAGTTTAAAGTTGCAAATTGACTTTAATTAATTAATTGAATTAAGTCAATGACCAAGCACTCGCTAATGTGGCGATTTTTCAATTAGTTTCCATAATAGACGGTAAATAATCAAACGATTCATCATTTTGGAGTAGGGGTTGGGGGGGGGGGGGGTGGGGGGGGGGGGGGTACGTGTGCTTAAAGGCCATAATTCCACATGGAATTCTTCTTGCAACATTCCTGGCAGAAATACAGTAGCAATTCTTGACAGGAAATCCTCCTTGGGGCTTGGTGTGAGATATCAACAACTAAATATAGGGACTATTTGAAATTGTATGCAAAGTAAGCTATTAAAATCTTAACTGTGAAACTCATTAAGGCGTATCGATTTCGTGGTCTCAAGCACTTGAATTTACGCTCATTTGGCATATTGCATAGTCTAAATTAAGGTTTACGAGTTAGCTGTCAATCAAAGTATATTTTTGAAATGAACTGTGTGATTTCTGCTAATATCATCGGGTATCGAGCCATAATTTAAATAATCCTAATGTCGGTCTCTGTGTTCCTCATGATAAAAAATGCATGAAAATGATGTCACGCTTGTTTGAACAAAATTATCCACTTGTTTAAAAAGAATGCAATATTCTATTTTGTTTGCATTTTTACGTAATTAAGCACTTAATAATTATTATTATTTCAAATGGCAGGTGTTTTGATTGTTATCATTACCCATTTAGCTGACTAATAGGCCTTTAACTCTGAGGCATTCTTTGCTTTAGAGCCAACTACAAAAACTGTGACGGATTCGGCTGTAAAAAATTCTATTTAAAATTTCCCATTTTTTGTCATAAAAAAAAAATAGCTACGCCATGATGTGCGAAGGTTTGGGGTGTGCGATAGACTTACCTCCACGAGATACACCCCAGTAAACATATTTTCATACGGTAAGAGTCTATAAACCGGCAGTCGACTTCTGACTTCGAACTATCATGACCCAACTGTATGTCTTATTCGATCACTTCAACCGTACTTATTCTACCTTTGTGTCAATCTGTCTCTTTAACATCTTTGAATCACTCTTCTATCCCCCCCCCTCTCCACTTTCTCTCACTTTTATGCTCCTCCTCCTCTCTGTGAAGCCCGAAGTCAGCTAAAGTACTAATGATAAGCAGCATAAAGCCCGCAATTTGAAATAAACAATAATAAATAAATGTTGTACCAAAGTCCAACTTGCCTTTGTTCTTTCAATGTCCTTGGCACGACCTTTTAGTTTTGTCATAGGCGACTTCAATTTCTTTAAAGGAACACCGACCAAATACAGTCGATTCAAAACGAAGCTGGTCGATTTATCAAACTAAATAACGAGGTTGGTTTTGAATTGAATTCGGAACGAAACTCACCTTCTCTGAATTGAAATTCTCGATACTATGATTAACCATGGTACTGTGGAAGTCCAGAACCGCGGAAATACTTTGAACATTATCCAAAGATACCAAGAGACCATGAGATGCCTTGATGAGACATCGTCTGTCCCCTATCAGCGCCTACAAGTGTAAAGATTTAACGAGCTCAAAAGTGGACACTTACTTTCAAATCCTTACTGTGATTTTCAATCCATTTGCATAAATTGTCGAGTAGAAAGGCTAGGTTTTTCTGCTTCTTTCGATAGTACATCATTCGGGAATCCTCCTAACATTTTGAACAAAAAAAAATCAACAAAGAATAGAACTATAAAACCGGTAATAGGCAGCATAACGATGAGATAATGTAGTCAGAAAAAAATTCGGAAAAATCCTAATTTTGCATCTGTGCTTTATGCGAGAAAAATGACATCCACAATACGACTAGTCGTCGTCCAATAGAACTTACCTTTTTTATAAAGGGGTGTGCGGTGCACTCAGGACAACGTATACTCATACGGCAAAAATTCTATTAACCGGCAGTTGACTTCCCACTTCAAACTACCATGACCCGGCTGACTGTCATATTCGACCACTTTCACAGGACTCATCTCACCTTTTCTCTGCCTTAGTGTCTTACTCTATTATATCTGTGATTCAATCCTCTATTCCCCCTCTCGAATTTTTCCCACTTTGATGTTCTTCCTTCCCCCCCCCCCCGTGAAACCCGAAGTCGGCTAAAGGGCTAATGATAACTATCAAAACGCCTGCCATTAGAAATAAATGAATAAAATTTATTAGAAATATTTAACCAAACAGCAACTAGATCTCAGATTTGGCCGAAAGTAGATTTATCTTGACAGCAAATAATTTTATTAAAATAAGTCTGATTATCTTCAAATTGTTAAATCCATGATTCTGATTTAAATCCATTCATAAAATATCGTGTTTAACTCACCAAGTTGCCATCTGCATCCAGTTCAAGACTTCCTTGGTAAGTACTTGAAGAACTATCTGAAAATGTGACGAATATGGGAATTTTCTTATAATTTAAAATGAGGTCATTGTAAATTTTCCTTCAGATCAAACAAATTGACTTTGATTATGGCCTCGGAATAGAAAAAAGTGAGTCAAATTTGAGGAGCATCTAATCCTATGCATATGATTATTAATAGTGGAAATGCGTGTAAAATGGGTTTTAACTATGCTCTTGGAAAGTTGTCTGAGGAACTAACAAGAAATTGCTATGAAAGAAAACGAGTTTAGGATACGGTGAATGATTGGATGTAGATTCCACAGATTACTTAACATCAATCGCAAACCATTGGTGTAAGCAATTGAATTGACCCTCAATGTTATCGTCCTTCGGTAAATGAATGAAAGACTAGAGGACAATTGTGAACCAAAAATTCACAAAACTCCGAAAAATTTAATGATAGACGCCTTCGCTGAAAGGCAAATACCAGAGTAGTTATACGGAAATGGGTTTGGAACGCATTCAAAGAATGTCATGTCTTGAGGACTTTCTCGGTAAGTAGAAGACTCTTATTAGATGAGTAAAGGTGAAAGTGGGAAACATAACCAAAGATGAGATAGATTTCTTCTGCTAACATGTCTTCAAACTCTAGTGCCTCAATCTCTCCCCAGTTAATAAAACTGATCTGCCTTATTCCCACTTGGTTAGATGTCACTCTACATCCAAGACGTGTGTTTGCCTCAAATAATAATAAAAAAGAACTCTAGCATTGCCGGACTTACAATCCACGTCCGTTCTTTTGCAAGCATCAGCTTTATCGCAGACTGTTTGAATAGCAGCAGCCGCTGCCAAAACACAGGGGTAATCAGGATGATTATCTGGTGTAAACTGAAAGAGAATCAGAAGCCCGGCTCAAAGATTTGAAGGACAATAAAAATCCAATTGGATAATAATAACTGCATATATATATTTATATATAGATATATATGTAAACCTTTTTTAGTCGATTCAAAATGCCCATAATATGGAAGGGCCTTTGAAAGAGTTTGAATAATCGATCTAGTAAGGTTGTTATTGTGCTCTCTTTTTTCTGCAACAATTCATCAGCCTTCGCAAAGTAATTTGTTAATTGTGGACGCTACAACAAAAACAACAGTTCCGAATAATCCAGATATGCAGATATAAATTGAAATAATTCTCGGTAGCATACATGCTCTACAATTTGCGGATCGAATTCTTTTATGTAATTGATAATCACTTCACTGAGTCTCGGCAAATGTGGCATCAAATGGGTGGCTGAAAAATTAGATTACTGTGAATCGTTTCAGGCAAAAGAAGGCGAAATAAATTAAATTACTCGCCTTCGACTTACCAATACTGGCATGGGAAAGCTTGTTTCCTGGAGCTTCGGAAACGGCTTTGTTATAGGCTGCAAGAATTTCCCCCGAAGAAGAAATAAAATCTGGCAAATTTATTTTTATTGCAGCCAAATCCTCCGCAAATATCTGTAAATATATATATATATATATGTGGAAATAAATCCAAGTTGGGTGAAATAAATTAAAATTCAATTTATTTGTTGCAATATTTTCTAGAAATTGTTATGACCATTTGATAATAATTAATTTGAAAATCAAAACTACCTAAACCCCGAGTTTCCTTAAAATTTTTTTAGGTAGCTTTAATAAAAGCATATATATATATATATATATATATCAATTTATGGATTTAAGTAGAATAGTGAATAGGACCTAAGCAAAAAATCAAACAAGAAAAGTCTGTAAATGTTCTCTTATAGTTAGCAGTCTTAAAGTTCATTCACGTACACAATAACAATTTTTTCCTGAAATTAAATAATTGACAAAATTATTTTCTAATGGCAAAAATATTTTTGGAAGAGCTATGAAGTGTTCAAGAAATAGATACAATAGACATGTTCTATGCGATACGTCATTTTCTCTGTAGCTGGGCTGTAGCTTAGCCAGTTCTGGGAGTCTAGCTAGATGTTGGAGAACCTGCCACAAAGATTCCTGAGTCAGTTAGGCTTTATCAGTGTATCAATCCGCTACAAATGCAAGTTGTCAAATTTGAGGCAAATCAAATAAATAGATAAATGACAAGTAATTAAGAGCGATTCTAACTCTTTTGAAAAAATTCCAGGTTACTGACTAAATTCGCATAAAAACATCACACATATGCTCAATCAAGGATAAAACAAAAATGAATAATTCTATAACATCTATTGTTAGTTCAAAGGTAACCATTAATTGGAAATATGTAAAGTTAATAAAAATGTACTCACTGGTACGCCAATCTGACCATTAGAAAGAATTTCTGAGAGGTATGTCATTTGTACGTAGAAAAGCTTCTCATTTTCGATGAGTTCATTAACAACATTGGATCGATCTCGTTCTGTTTTTTCATCTAATTGAATGGAAATAATATTTTTTGGGGGAAGTTTCGGTGGTGAATTTGAGGGTAACTTGGGATAGTAGTGGTCCTTTCTGTGAACATAAGTATTTTCATCTCCTATACCATTTGTTTGGGGTGATGTGACTTTTAAATAGGATGGAATATCTAAATTTAAATTAAATTCAATAAAGCAATCAACTAGAATGGTGTACTTTTAGGTCTTTCAGGTATAGGAGGGGGATTAGGGTCAGCGGCTGAAAAAAAAGAATATAGAAGTTAACTTTTACTAAAGTATATATTATCGTCGATAAGTGAAAATTTTACCACCGGTTTTATTGGGTAGAGGAGGAGGACCGTCATTGTCATAAGTGGATAGATGTTGAATATGCTGCATTAGTCTACAGCAATTGAGTGAAATTATTTTAGTAAACGAAAAAGGTGGGTAAATTAGAAAAAGTATATGTAAGAGAAAAAGTTTTCGATGCCTTTATTTCTTATTATTAACATTACAATTATATGAAATAAAAACAGAGAAAATTTAACTGAATACTTGAAACAGTAGAAATATTGGAGGTCATAATTTGTTCTTAAGATAAAATGCATTGACAGGATAAAACAAGTAAAAGTAGTCAAAAATATCAAAAAGATTTAAAATAGATCATTTTTACTCTGCTATTATATATAGGCGATTTTCGATGCAAAAAATGCGGAGTTTCTTAAATGCAACATTAATTGTATGTCAGACAAATAATTTTTTTAAACTTCCATTTCTTTTATTAGCAGGCAAATCTAAATTACATTTGCATTAAAAAATAATTTTTTGAGTGCATGCTTTTAGCAGTTTATAAATACCAATGCATTAAAATTAAGAAAAAATTGTAATGTGGGAATGTTACTAAATGGTTTCGTTCTTTTGATGCCTAATCATAATTATCATAAATACAACCAAGAATTTTGGTAAAATAAATTTTTTTGACAATGACGCACGTAATTATAAAAAATTTGTCGCCTTCATTCGTCATAATGTTATTAAGAAATTATATATCACACTATTACCTTTACAAAGCCAATGGTGATATAATAAGCTTTTGATGACACTGACAGCAGAAGTCGAGACATTTCTTATCCCAGAACAGTCCATATTAAACAGGGAATTCCTTCTCGATAATTCGGAGTATCCACCAAGATAATGTATGGGCGTTTTTTACAAAGTTGTTCATGCAAGCATCGCTCCTAGTGGCCATCGATAATTTTAAGAGCCTCTTGGACCACTCGTTTCGGCGTGCTCAGCATCAAAGCTACTTAGTACAACTGGGTTTTGTGCCAAAAACTTTGACGACGTCTTGACGTTGCGAATCACTAACATTTAGCGTCATATGCATTAAAATGAAATATACATAAATTCATTTCAAATAAATCCATGTCACTTAAGATATTGCAGCTAAATCTCATTGTTACCTGATTAAAATATAGAAAAATTATTTTTATGAATGAATCTTTGTAATATGAAACAGTTTTGAGTTTTGAAATCAGTCACACCTAAATTAAATATGCATAAACGACGATGATTTGTGATTTATTAAATATTTCATGAACTTATAATATAAACTTATTGATCATATTGCTAAATTTTCCAATTTCTTTCGTATTTAACATTTGTAGTTTCAATTTCTCCAATTTTCATCGAACTTGCATACAACTTATTATGGGGTTATTGTCGAACTTGCTCATAAATCCATAATAACCTTACTAAGTTTACTTTGTGCTCATTCTGTTGTACCATGAATCACTCCTTATTTATTTCATAATTGCTGAATAAAGTCGTAAATAAAGCGTATATCATACTTAAATATTATTTAAATCTTCCTTTATTTTTCGTCCTTCAGGTGTTATACTGCAGTATCACTGCTTGACTTAACTACGAATGTATATTTTGGCGACAGATTTTACCTGGTGTGATTGTGAAGATGAGATCTATCTGTCAGTACCACTCAAAGGAGTGTCTTCACAAAACTGTGATGTTTTCATTGCATCAAGATACTTGAAAGTACATAGTATTTTGTATATGATAACCATTTTATGGTATCTTATAAGCAATATGTCTTCAATTTAGACGCCTTTCAATTTTTATATATAATATTTGTAGCTGACCTTTAAACCATACTTATTTGAATGCGTATTCTGGAAGGAAATTAATTTCGAAAAAAGCAAGATAACAATCAATAGCAGAGTGTCAGTCGATCTAGTCTTGAAGAAAAAAAATCCATCCAAATGGAATCAACTTGAAGGAGAAGAAATGGGTAAATTTTATTTTATTTACTCTATCGGCTAAGAAAACAAAGATGAACTAAGGAAAATTCGACAACTGTCGATCGCCGAAGTTCAAGCATATCAATCCAAAAAGAGTAAGAATGATCGCGAAGAGAAGCGTTTAGGAGAGAAGTCTTCCCTCCAGGCTATGATGAAAGTGAGTTTTAATCAAAATGTGATGTTATTTGGAGTATAAACTTATTATTAGATTGCTTTTTAGATTGAAGGTGACGAGCGAAATAGGTTTGAACAAATTAAAAAGCAGGCCACAGCGACAGCTATGCAAGAATTGGTGGCACTTCAAAATGAGAAAAGAAATCATTCAATTAATGTATTGGATTCTATCTCTAGCTATTTTTTTATAGAAATCTGTTGAAATTGAGGCGGCGCGAGCTTTTGCTCGAGATTATCACCAAAATTACCCAACTTCGAAAGCGAATGAATTATCTAAGGTCAACCGAATATTCCAAAGTGAAACAAATTTCGATTTTCCAATTCGAAATAATGATAAAATCACAATTTCATTTACTCCTCGTGTCTTTCCGACTCCAGAAAGGGAATCAACTAAAGAAGATGAAGAAAAGGTAGGTAATTTATAATACGAGCAAAAGTATATTTGTATTTTGAATATTTGATGGTGGAAAGCTTGACACTGATTACGTGCAAAAGAAGGATATTATTATCTGTTTAGAACAATTTTCGTCTAACTGCGAAATGTTAATTGTGGATTTTAAACTACCAGATCAAATGATTGGGCGAAGTGATTGGCTGTCTACATATTAAAAGATTATCTGAGAAGCATGTAGTTACAGAATCACTTTTTAGTTGATACTGCATAAATTATGTTGCTTTTCATTTTGTTTCATGCCTCTTAGTTCGGTATGGTGTTGGGTCGATTGGTCTTATAATTTTTTTTTGGATCAATATGGGCATAAACAAACACAGTGAGAACTGTCGAAGGACATTTTCTGTTGGCAATCGCTTAGAAATTGGGCAGATTTCTTAATTTTTGGCAGTGGGTAGTCGTTAAACCAGGAGTTTACTGTTATTCTAATTTTTCACCAGCTTCTCAAACCAAAGCCTTTATATTCCTTTATTAAATGTAATATACGCTCTTCATTGATTTCTTGTTAATAATAAATAATTTTGCTTCATAATGCTACTCTGTTGGGACACAATTACAATTTTAACTGATTTGTCAGTTAAGCTATCATTAATAATTAAGTGGAGTAGAAAAAAAATCACCATGTTTTGAAAGCGTATATTAAATTGTTGAATTTCCATCTAGCTTCGGGAGCGACTGTTTTTTCCCTATTTTAGTGGCTGCTAAAGCAAGCAGAACATCGACGAATTTTGGCTTCAAAAATAACTGAAAACGGTGATCTTTCGTCAGCTGAAATGGACCCCACTTGGTTGCAAAAGAAAGCGATGTCAGTATCAATTTAAAAAAAATATGTGCCATATTTATATGTACTTTTTTAAATTATTTTATCTTACTAGCTCCCTGTTCAAAGCCGGAGATTATGAAGCCGCTGCTTTTGCTTTATCGGAAGCCGTAAAGTTGGCACCGAAAATGCATTCGTATGTTCCTTCCCTACCTCCTTAATTCCATCGAATGAAATAATTAATGTCAACTTTTCCATTAGGCTTTACCTTAATCGCTCTGCTTGTCACATCCAAACGCGAAATTTCTTCAGGGCATTGGAAGATGCTTCTACTGCCTTGGATTTGCTTACTCCACCAGTTCCACAAAATTTGAATTCACGCGTCAAGGCCCACGTCCGTCGGGGTGTTGCCTTTTGCAATTTGCAAATGCTTAAAGAAGGTTCGTTTTATGTTTGCCAGTAAGCATGCTACTGAATCGGAATAAGTAACAAAGTGAATTGCTATTTATTACTAGGGTTGTCAGAATACGAGGCTGCAGCGAAATTGAATCCCAATGATTCGTCTATACAGGAAGATCTTGCTCGATTGAAAGAATTGACGAAGAAACGAGTAACATCCTCGGGTAGCAATGATTCGTAATCGACTTTCGTTTGATGAGTAATTGTAAGGCATTTAACACTCAGTTTTAAAATTGATCTTGTATTGCTCGATTTATGCTGCTTTGCTGTTTCTGAATAAATCTTCAACTGATTTTTAAGAGTTCAAATCCTCCTCCTTCGCTTCCAAATTTCCCTATTTCCATCAGGAAATAACTTTGATTGTTGACAATTTATTACCTCCCAAGTGGAGGTTTTGACCTCCCTAGGATTAACGCAAAGAAGGCGAATACCGATGGGCTACAATTTAATAGCCGTACTTACCCCCTAGGTCTAATTGCGACAAGAGGGGGGAGGGTTGGAGTGTAAAATGTGGGAGTTTTCCCAGTGGTCTACATCAGGGAGGTCGTCAGTTTCTCGAAATTTACCGAGCACCTAGAATAGGTGAATAGGGATGAAGTGTTTGGGTTTGGGTTTCAGTGCTTTCAGTGGACCGTCATAAAGTGCTTGCATGATTTTCCAAATGATATCTTCTCAGACGAAAACAAAGAGGCATGTTAATAAGTCCTATTGAATTTAAGCTGACCTCGTATTGCGACAGTCACGTGGATCCGATATTAGTTTTAAATGCTCGGAATCCGACAGTGGGTCTGTAGTGTTTTCGATTAGGGAATGGACTCTCATTTCTCCAGGTAGACTAATAGTTTTACCAAAGGCGAGTTCTCTAGGACAGTGCCTAAGGTATTTCTTAATGATGTTTTCAAATGCATACAGAAAGTATAGAAGACGTTCCTACTAAACTAATTGAAAAGCAGTTACTATATTGGGGGGCTTTTAACTGTCGTTGAAAACATTCTTCAAGTTTATTGGCGGCTGGATGTTAGGCCGTGGTCTTGATGTCTGCTGACCCTAGATGACTCAATCGTCGAAATAGAGTAGAGGTGAATTGTGGTAACTTGTCTGTTGTGATTGTAGATGGGACATCCAGAATTTCACGGCACTTTCGACATAGATTCTGATGAAGCATCGCGCAGTGGAATCACAATAGGCCAACGGATAAATTGGGCAATACAGGTTAGGATGTGAGTGAAAAATTTGAGGTAAGATAGGACCTGCTTTCGCAACGTGGAGATGTTGAAATGATGAACAGGTAGAGGAAATGAGTCAGAGTGGGCTTATGAATCCTGTTCCTTTGGAAATCGAAGCAATTTTTACCCTTTTAAGGAATGTCATGTTGAATCTCTTTTGCCAGTTGAAACGGCCAGTAACCAGGTTCTTGAAAGAAAGTTGTAATGTGATGATCTCTAAAAGTGGTTTAAGATTTTCCGTAGTAATATTTGCGAAAAAAAGATCTCCGCCTGACGTTCGAAGTATCACAATTGATTGTGATTAGAAGTAAGCATTTTAGACGCATCGTGGAGTTTAAAGTGAGACGAGATCTAGAATAGAAACAAGTTCCTGAGTATTCCGGTCATGGAATGCGAGTCAAAACCATGCTATTCATTTAGGTGACGACTAAATAGCCTCGAGTTAAGATGAGTTAACGTGAGAGGACACGAATTTCACACAATCATTTGTCTACACTACCTACACGCCATTTCAGAATCACATACAGGGGAATGTAAAGAGAAATCACGAACATAATCATCATCAGCATCAACTCAAACCAACCTCATCTATGAGCTACGAGAGCTACAAAAAGCCACACAAGAGGTGAGAAGTCTCATCGGCTATTTGTTTCACTTAAGTCAATGCGTGTGCGTGTTTGTGTTGAGGCTGATACACAGGAGAGGGGAAGGGAGGAGGTGGAGGAAGAGGAGGAGTGGCTTGGCGTGGTGTGGCAGGGGGGAGGGAGGGAGGGAGGACAGGGGAGAGCAGAGGGGAGCAGGGGAAGAGGGTATGGCACGAGAGCGAATAAGGAAACGTATCGCCACACACACTGAGCGAATAAAAAACATGCACGGAAAACGCACACTGACATGTTCGCACGGCCACCACCATTTGCCCTCATCCCCCCCC
>UZAE01012332.1:0-27681 GCA_900617975.1 Rodentolepis nana
GATATAAATAAATAAATAACACTAAGGGGAAAAATATATTTATTTCAAATGGCAGGCGATTTGATAGTTATCATTAGCCCTTTAGCTGATTTCGGGCTTCACAGGGGGAAGGAACATCAAAGTAACAGAAAGTCGAGGGGTGGGGAACAGAAGAGTGATTTACAGATGTAAAGAGACAGACATGAAGGCAGAGAAAAGGTAGAATGAGTACTGCGCCAGAAGTCAATCGCCAGTTAATAGACTTTTTTTGCCGTATGAGTATACGTTGCCCAGGGTGCACCACGTGGAGGTAAGTCTATCACGCACCCCTAAAGGGAAAAATAAGAATTTGGTAACGTCCAATACCTGCTGCATAGTTACCCAACTCACTTGGGTCGCGACAGTCCAGTTGGGGAAACCCAAGTCTCAGAAACCTAGAAACACCCTATCCCATGGATAAAGCAATGGTAAGGCAACTTTTTTAATCATACTCTAAAGATGTTGCCGAATTTGAATGGGCGAATCCTCTGTAACGATAAATATTTTCAAGGGGATAATATTTGTATCACAAGTAAAATAGAGCCTTACAAGAAAGTTCATTAACCAGAGAGAGAGAGGACAATCCATCGAACACAAGAGCTGGACAGAAACACGCCAATTACCCCCCTCATGCCCAGCGCCTTCCAAAATACAACAAAGCCAAAAACCCTCTAGTCAACAGTCAATTTTTAAGAGGAGAAATAGACCAAAACTAGCATCATAGCATTGATTGATAAAATACAGAAGAGCAAAGGTAAAAGTATAATTAATCAATCCTATCTCTTCGGCTTGAGCTACCGCCGCTCTTCTTCTCTTTTCGTCGCCTTTTTCGCCGAATCTCGTCATCGAAATCGTACCCACCCCCACCAGGTGACTCCACGGACGAAGCCAATCCACTTGGAGTCTGCGAATTATAGAGCTCATCAAGTGGTCGTTTCATTGCTGCAGGTGGAGTAGCAAAGTAACCTACGGAGGTTGCAGGTTTGCTAATTCCCGAGGACAACGACGAAGCAACTGACGGATTCATAAGGGGTCCAGAATGCGGTGCCATGGCAGCCGAAGAGGGATGATGATGCTGATTAGAGGTATGATGAACGGATTGATGCGGCTGACCGCGCACCATGGCTGAAGAAGGATTAGATGAGGGAAAATGAGAGAGAGAAGATGAAGGAGCATAATCCGAAGATGCCACGCTACCAACTCCAGACCGATGAACATCTCGTCTTCGCTTTTTGGCACTGGGGGTAGAACCGGCTTCATTAGATGATGGGCCATTACTAGTAGCATTAGGAGTAGGGGACGGTGCGACAAAATATGACATAAACTCCTGAGGAAGGGGACCAGGGTGCAATCTGACCGCAGAATCAAGCTGGCTAATATTAAATGTTTGAAAGGAATTGCCTTGAATGGGAGGACGTTCAATTAAATGCATTAGACCGCTTTCATCAGACGACGAGGGAGTATTTACATTTCCAGAGAGGTGGGTTAAAAACCCCGAAAGTTCCTCTTTTAGATTACCACGAAAATACTTTTGATAAGCATTTTTTAAACCATAATGATCAATTAGGTTTTTGGCACCGGTGATTTGATTATCTGTCAGTGGCCATTCCGGTTCAAGTAAATAAAAAGGCTCCAAAGTGTTTTTAACTGTTCGATTGCCTCCAGTTCTGATAATTTTTATTTTATTTACAAACATTTGACCAGATTGTTGAGGGGTACAATTACCCGCATATGACATTACCAACCGATAAAAACTACGGAGCGCGCCGGTAAGTGGCAACGATTAAAACCGATATCAGCTATTCTTTTCCACTTCAGAAACACTACAATATTTATTTACCAAATTTAAATATACTTTTTCATTTGTTCTTTAGATCTTCTTATTCTCTTTCTAAAAGGAGTATTTATTCATCAGTAATTTATAAATACGTAAATCCAGTTCATTTTAGGTATTTTTAAGATAATTATTTGAAGGAAGACAAAGTGAAGGTTTTTCAAGTTGGTTGCTTTCCAATTCCTAAAGCTCTATAATTTGAATAGGCCAAATCACAAACAATCTCTAAATGTCAAGAAATGGGCTATGTGAAGTTTAAGATGAAGATTTGAAGTGACTTTTCACCCACATAAGCTATTTGAAATTAAGAGAGCATATTATGGAATTTCATAGTATTGGAAATATAGATCAACTATGGAAAGATGTGTTTATTATCGTGAAAAATGCATTTTAATATCTATTTCAACATGGAAATTAAAATAGAAGGTAAATTGGCTCAAAGTTCCTTCTAGCTCTCTTAAAAGTTTTCATTTTTTATATAGAAGGACAACTGCACTATCAAATTACACAATTCAAAGTAATATTAGTTTCATATATTTTGGTTCAATGAACATTCATTCATTGCAAGTCCAGGCGTTTTGGTAGTTATCACTAGCCTGTTAGCTGACTTTGGGCTTCACAGAGGGAAGGAGTACCAGAGTACGTCACAGATGCAAAAGAAACAAGCAAACGCAAAGGCAGAGAAAAGGAAGATGTGGAGAATCAAAGAACAATGATTATTACATCGATAATTTGAATGGACGTTTTCTTTTATATAACTTATATAAATTCTTTTCCATAAATTATCTTTCTTAAAGTGTATGTAAATTTGTTAATTCAGTAACAAAAAGAATTTTTGTAAGTTATTTGAATTTGAGACTACCAAATATGCAATTAACATTATATTCTATTTTAAATAGCCCATAGATCATAAATTAAATGTAGAATAAAATATTGATGTTCACATTAAGCATATAAATCAAATTAAATGTGTATCTATTAATGTTTAGCTAATTTAAATCCTGTACGCCAATTACAAGTTCGAGCTTTTCACGTTTTTGTCGCCCTCACTGAATTTATGTACTTGTTGCAAATTCCTATTTTTATTCACTTATGAATATTTTTTGACCTGATTTCAATGTGTTGTTTTTTTTCTATTAGTAGACGGCAATGTCATCCTTCGTCGATTTGGTAAGCAACCATTTTTTACTTTTTACCTAATCCAGGGTGTGTGCAAAGAACTTTGCGATGTTTGCCAAGAATTAGGCTGGAAAAAGCCTACAGAAATTCAATCGAAGGTGATTCGTGTTGCATTGTCTGGGAAAGATATAGTTGGTCTTGCTGAAACTGGCAGTGGTAAAACTGCTGCTTTTGCGATACCTATACTTCAGGCATGATTACCATTTTCATTATTCCTATCCTTGATTTAGAATCTTTTGGCCAAACCACGCTATAATTATGCTTTAATTCTCACCCCTACTCGAGAACTTGCCATGCAAATTAGACAGCATTTTATTGACCTTGGATCCAAGTTTGGTCTTCAGGTAATATGCTTGGTTGGTGGGCAGCATGTTGAAGACCAACAAAGAGCCCTGAAGCAAACCAAGCATCATATCATTGTCGGAACACCTGGTCGTGTCCTTCATCATATTGAACATACCAAAGAACTTATTCTTCACAAACTTCATTATTTTGTATTGGATGAAGCTGATCACTTGCTTGGAGGAAACTTTGAAACTGAGTTAAATGTTATACTATCTCGACTTCCAGATAAACGGAAGACTTATCTCTTTTCAGCTACAATGTCAAAAAACGTAACGTCTTAGCCTTGAATAATTATAATCTATATTTATTAGCTTGAAAAGGTTCAATCAGCCTGTCTTCGAATGCCAGTTCGGTTAGAAACCGCTTCGAAGTATACAACCGTTCAGAATCTTGATCATGCATTCGTGTTTCTACCTGATCAGAGAAAGGATATTTACGTTGCTAAGTTGCTTGTCGATCTCGGTGGAAGTGTATGTCTATAAGTTTTCTTTGATCAAAATCTATAATTGAACCTATTAATTTTTAACATGTACTAACTTTTAGACAACTAGTGAGTCCCGAACGATTGTATTCGTCGCTACAGCTAGAGAATCCATACTTGTGGGGGAGATGCTAAGGCACATTACGAGCAAAGATGGAGTGGTCATTTTGAATGGTTCTATGCCGCAAGAAAAGCGAGTTAGCGCTCTGCAGAAATTCAAATCGTCGGAAGCCAATATTTTGGTCGCTACGGATGTAGCTTCAAGGTAATGTCGTTGCCTTTAACTTTTATATTTTTTCGCATTGTACGACTTTTTTTCTTAGAAAGATTTCTAAATACGTTTTAAAGTGGTCACGGTTAACTATCAAACTAAAGTATATATCGCACGAGTAAGAAAATTAACCTATGTTCCAGAATCGTTAGAACACTCATCCTTGTAAGCGTCGAGCTTTGCTAGAATTGCCTTTTTTCATTCTGAATGTCTGAATAACGAGCTTTTAAGTGATTTTGCAGCCATTCTTTCCGATAGCTTTTAACTTTTCTATATTTTTGAGGGGATCTATTTTTCGTTTCTCAAGAGTTGATTGCTGTGATGTGTTGTGGAAGCCACGTGAAGTTGTTCTAGTTAACTCTGTATGCAACTAGTTAGAGGTTCCCAATTTTGGCAGACGGGATCTCATTTTCTCTATGAAGAAGTGCTGGTAAATTCATTCCTCGTTTTTATCTGTTGATTTACGCCGTCTGCCATTGTTTGGTTTCTAATCGCGACTTAGTTTTACATAAACGTCGTGTTTCACTGGAATATATATTTGTCATTTGTTAACATTATTCCTTAGCTGTAGCGCTTTCTCTCCAGCTTTCTTTTTCTCATTTTTATCCGATTTTTGTCGTACTACAGGTTGTCTTAACTGTTCAAATAAGCAGGTGAGCACGCTCTGTTACACTTTACGCTTTTCCGAGGGACAAACAGTTTAGGTGAAAGCAGAATGACTAATCTTTTTCCAAACTAGATTGAACATCAAAAGTGGAAATATGAGATTATTGGGTTGATTTGCAGATTGGAATGTAAAAATAAACAGATAGTAGATAACGTCGGAATGTTGATAATCAGGCCTATGAATCGATCATACATAGAGTAGAGTGAAAGAAGCAAAAACAAGTTTAATCGATAACAAAATTAAGGTAACGTCTCGATGGCGGTTGAAAATAATGCTATGGTGTGTTATAGATATCATTTTTTCTCGCCCTGAAAAATTCTTTGTTCATTGCCACTAAACTCGGTCTAGTTTTTTCAAGAAGTCCTGAGACCATGAATACGTTTCTTTCATTAAAATGCGTTCTTGCACCTTGTAGTTTTTTCAAACTTTTTCGCTATTGCATTACCCAGGAAACCATAATTACCAAGATTACCTCATTAACTGTAGTAGTCATTTGTCGAGCCATTAAATGCTTCTCTGGAAAGTACATTTGTATTCTTCTCAACCTCTCAGATTTGACATGACAATTTTATAAGAGTTAAACCCTCTTTCTTTAATACTGTGCTAATCTCTTATATAAATGGGATTCTCTACTTCTGTGAAGTCTTTGATGATGACGAAATTCACTCTAAATTGGTTCTAATTACTGAACCATCGATAGTCGCTGGTCTTAATTTTATAGAATTCGGAACTTTTACCTCTTCGTTATCCATCACCAGAGGATATTTGCTTTTCCAAAAAAATCCTTAGATGAATCATATTATTAAATTAATGAAAAAGTTAAGGATGATGGCCTGCTATGTTGCATTTCGATTACCTTTTTCCCATGATTCAGGGTTATTGGACTTTAAACCCAGGATGATGGTTGATTAAAGGCAAGTTTCTCGTTTCTGCTAATATCCGCATTCATTTAATATCTTCGCCCAAGTTGGCTCGAAGTTTGAGAATCGGCACTTAGAAATCTTTGCCAAAAGTGTTGGCTTCTTGGTTGACTTGCCATTGCTGCGATCTTTTATTAAGCTATCTTTCGTGTTATCCTTGATGACTTGTTCCGATGGTTTAGAAATTTCCCAGAGGATCACATCAAGGCTGCTCTTCTTTGCATTCCATTTTATTGTTATCTTTTCAGGGGTCTTGATATCCCAGAAGTCCAGTTGGTAATCAACTATGACGTTCCCAGCAATCCGACATCATGGAGTGAGGCTGCCAAGTCCTACATTCACCGTGTCGGTCGAACTGCTAGGGCAGGCCGACCTGGACGTGCTATCACTCTTGTCACACCCTACTCTGTCACTCGGCTACGGATTATCGAGTCGGTTCTGGGCACACTGATTCCTCAATTGGCTTGGGTTGATCCTACCAGAACTGATTCACAACTCATTCGATTGATTGATGAGGCCTCTATCCATGCTAAATCGGTATGTGCAGCCTTAACTGTATCTGTATATACTTCTATCATTTGCTACGAAACATGTACTCTTGATTTTGTTAAGGCAAGGGATAAAGCCCAAGTGTAGAGTCTGTTGAGAAAAGTCTTCGCTTAAATTCCTTGTTCATGTTTCTCCATTTTTGCTTACTAACCATTGTTTAGTGCCTTTTCTGTTATAATGTTCAAGCCGCATCTTTCGTCGTCCAGATTTCCTGCTCTGCACAAGGCTTTCTGATCGATTGATTAATTTTAACAGCTGATCACGCAATTTCAGTTCTTTCTCTTTCCACTACCGAAGTCAGCATGTCAATCCCATCTATGCGATGCGGATCGTGACTATTTAGAATGAACTACAACGGTTGGCCAAGAACATCGACTTAATGTACTTATACAAACATCAAATTTACTTATATTTTTTTCTTCGTAGTGTCAATTCTCTTCTTTCGTCGATTTCAATGTGTGGCGATTAGCCGCTTTGTGCATTTTGAGCTGCCTAATATTACTAACACAAGGTCCACCAGAGTTTACTCAAGTCGAACTCGTATAATTTGTAATTATTACGACTTGATGTAAACCACGTTAGGGGAATTTGAATAAAATTCCTAATTTAGGCATTTGTATTCAATCACAGTTGGTATTAGTCAATTCGCATGTTTTTTAATGTTAGGGTGATGGTTAATTTTAGTGAATTGGTGTATTATATTTATACCTGTACTCAAAATTCACGTTTGATTATCGGACTCCGCATAGTAGTAGATAATATTTTATTTCTATTGTTCCTGAACTATTTCCTTGTACCTTCGCAGTTGCTGTTCTGGTGAGACCATCCGTTACTTTATCTTTCTCCATTTTTCAGGATTGGTGATTTTTTTAATTTCAAGCCCATTGGGACCAGTGTCAAAGCTTATCTTCAGTCTAGGAGTACTCCTGTGGTCTCTCCTTACTGAGAGTCCCGTGTTTTGCCACATCGAGTGTGCTTTGCCATTCTCCTCTGTTTGTAGTGCACCTGTAAGCATCGAACTCGTGATATCTGACTTCACAGACCAGTATATTAACTACTCCGTGCACTGGCATTCTATTTTGATCTCTGTTAGTGTTTTGGTCATAATTTTATACACCTTATTTTCTTACCTACAGGTTCTTCGCTTGAATGACAAGAGGCAGAAACAACTGGAGGCCAGACGAGCGAAAAGGAGACGTTTGGGTCCCGAAGTGGATGGAAACGAGTCTCATCCTGATGACTTTGATGAAGAGGCATAGATGACTTTCTTCATGCTGGACTGATTCACTGTATAAAGACTTCATTAATCATGTATTTGCTTACAGAATTTCGCTACTAGTAGATGTAGCGAATGAGAAGGTGGGAACTTAGCTAACTAAATCTCACTGTTCTTCATTCTTGACATAACAAAACAAATAAGAACAAAAACGTGCTGAAGGTTTTGATGAGGGATTTTATTGGTTGCACTAAGAGTTAAGTATTCGGGTCTGCATTTAAACGCTATGGACACCAATAGTGAGTCGTTTATAGCCAGAAAAGTAGGCGAGGGCTGTGGTCATAATGGAAGCTGGGATATGCAAGTGTTGAGAATTCTGTTTTAGCGACGGCTTACTTGAGGTTTGATGACTGAATCCATCTCGGTAACAGCTTATTCGATTGATAATTGACCTATGGAGTTGACAATCGGTCTGTATAAGAAAGGACAGTAATAACCAGTTATTGGCAGTTTGAATAGAAAATAAATTTCAAGTTGGCACAAGTAGGTGGGCTGTAGATTGATAACTGGACGGCAGGTAGCATTTTTATGGAGTGCAGGTGATGAAATATGTCTTGATTTGTGTAAATGAAGGGGGATTCAATTATGCAGGGACTGATTGTCTTTGAAGCATAATGGAGTTCTTAAGCAAAATTATCCAATTCAACAGTTTAAAGTTGAACCCCAATTGAAAGGTGGAAGGATGGAAGTGACGCTGCACTGGGCGTATTTTGCGACAAAAAGAGGCTAGGAAACGGAAGGATTAATGTAATTTCAACTTCATTGTTCTTAGAATACCAGTACAATTTGCAATGCTTTTTATTGAATTAAATATTACTTGGTTGAGCTGATGTTTGTGCTGCAACCCTACAAAAACTGTTCTCAGTTATAGCATATCCATTAAAACAAGTTCCTTTAAACTGGTGGTTAGTTGTTACCCAAGGTACCTTAAGCAAATAAAGTTCACAGAATCCCGAAGATCAGTGCCGCGCCAGATGACAAACTTGCTTTGAGATATGGCGACTTGCGTTGAATAATCTGCCCTCCCCCATCCAGCGAACAGGGCTGCCGAGGTCTTTCAAAAAGCTATTCTTATTAACGCAATATAGAATCATGTGATCAAAATTAGACGTGTTAATTCCTGTCGTCATTTGTAGGTGTATGGACGAATGGAAACAGGTCAAAGGTAATATGAACTGACTTCATAAATCCAACCGTTTATTAGGCGCCAATGTCATTTTTGTCGAAAATAATTTTATTGCTCTTTTTGCCTTTCAATTCCAGCGCCTTAAACGAATTGCCGGCTTTGCTGCATTTACTTACTTCACGCAAGTTCATTAATGGCATAATTAACAACCTCGGAGAATAAAGTGGATGACTCGGCACCTGAGTTAGGCTGATCCTTGTCGCGACAAGTGCAATTACTCAGGGAGGCTATGTTTTTGTCGCCTACCAGAATAGTAAATAATTGGAAATTTAATGAAAATTATGTGATACACAAACTTAAAGACATTAGGGGTTAGTGAGCATCACCATTGGGAAGATATCCTCATCTAGAAATTTTACCTACTGGACATCTGTATGGCAGGGCTTCTTAAGTACGCACAGGTGCATCTCGTTAACACACAATCCACTATCGAGTCAATACCATGTTTAAATTATTCTTGTAATTCAAAGGTCTTAATTAGAATCCTTTTAAGATCTAATAAAGATAAGAAAAATTTTCCAAAATATTGGCATTTTCGAACAGCTCTATCGTAATTGATCTGTGTTCAGAAGGAAATAAAGGTACTATTATTCTTCAACATAATTTTTATATTCAACACTTTCCAAATTGTATTACAATTGTTGGCAGACACGCACAGTACTTCCCAAAGACAAAAAGAATGGGGAATGGAAAGGGAAGAGAACGCACAAACCACTTGTAAGTAGGGGATATGCAGGTGTAGGAGAACAGAATATCACCTTTCCATTGAAATTTCAAAATCTCGTTTTGACAAAATAGCACCTTCATAGAACAGCTGGAGAATAAGTTGAAAAAGAAAGGAATGGCGTTGGGTGGGGTAGGGTGGAAGGAAAAAGATGAAATGTCGATAATGAAGAAGGGGTAGCAATACAGAAGAGGTCTGGAAGACAAAGTTTTCCTGTCTCCTAGAAAGAGATAAGGGAATTAAGCAAATTTCATTTGCCATTTTACAATCCCACTCCACGTGAATTACTAGGCCATGAAAAGTCCGTGTTCTACTACGACGATACCGCTACCGGATTCGTAGATGAAGAGTATTCAGGGTTCATTTCAACTATTCCAATTTTTGAGGCCAGCGAAAAAACAACCTCATGATGAGCTGCGGATGGATTGGAGTTAGTCGATCTAAGGGTGGCTCGGCAGGGTGGGACAAGAACCTGACGAGGTTGGAGACTGGATCCAGAACAGAAGATATAGTCCACGCACCTTCGAGGATCGACACTAGCTGTGATTGCTGTCTTGTTAGAACCATCTGTAGAGGGCGTCGTTGCGACGAAACGAGTGAAAGGTGGCTCAATACCCATGACTGATTTGTAGCAACTGCAAACGTCTGTACAGGTGTGCTGGAAAGCATGCCACAGCCGATCCAAAAGCGTCTGAAAAATAGTAAGGTTGAGCTAACATGTCTATTGTTATAAAGTTAAGTTATGAAGAAGCTAAAGAGACAGGAGTGTAGCATCTCCAAAGAGACTAAAGCAATGCTGACAAAATACCGAACACATTAAAGGAAAGTCTGGAGCACTTCGGATTGAAATGCGTCAGTTAAGTAAGTCATATATTTAAAAGCTTGCCCCTTGGTAGTTGACATGATGAAAGAAAAAACATCGCCATTTTCCAGCCTTTCAAAGAATTCGAAAAAACGTATTGAAAGATAATACACAAAGTACACTAACAACCGATAATAATTGACCACAAATAATTTTAAATACGAAACCCACTAATTACAAGCAAAAATACCAAATCAAACTGGACAAATTGCTAGGTCTATTACCAAAATAACTTTAAATTAGAAGGAAGATAGGTAAATAAACAAATCAAATAATATTTAGCATGAGAAGTGTCAAGTGAGACACTATTCTTCTTTAAAATCCAACAGTATTAAACATTCGATATTTAACTATAATTGCAAAAGTACCCCGATTTTTAAACTCTTCGTAAATAACTCAACCAACAAAGGTGTGACTGATCGTTAGTTTGCAATAATAAATTGAAATCAATGGAAAGAATACTCACTGTAGCATCAAAGAAGTCGTGATCCTTAAGATGAACATTACGCATTGCTCTTAGCCGCGTGATACTCTCATCCGAAGGATATCCATCTCTAATGATTTGATACACTGGTGAAGTAGGCGAAGCCTCCAAATTTGCACAGAGCACCCATCTCATAGTGGATACAGATGAATACCCATTTAATCCACCATTGACGAGAGATTTGACGGATTCCAAAACCTCGTCCCAAACGTCCTTTAGAGCCCACATGCAGCCTGTGGCGTCTATGGCAGCCAAATCTGGTCTTGAACCTAGGGTCCGTGGACACCATTCACAACCTATGGCATCAGCAGGGCTAAAACTTTTGGGAGAATGACGCCCAGCGACAGAGACAGTAATTGTTGAGGTACAACTGCTGACACAGCCACCCTCGACATGTGGAATGGAGATATTTGAGTTTTTACTTGTATCTGGTAGTACTGATGAGCGGAAGATGTCTCCATTTTCGTTTTTACGACGATCTGCGAGACAGGCAAAGAGTAAAAGGGATCCAGTAGATGTATGACGTAATACTGAAACCAGTAATTGCGATTGATTACTGGAATCACCAGCTCCTGTGATCGGTGTAAGTGATTCAATTAGAGTATCACGCCATAGCTGAGGATAGGCACTCTGTTCCACTAACTTCAAAAAGAAAAAACTTAAATATTACTACAATGGTGCTAGTAACAAAGGTTTGTGATAAAACAAATTGAGTTAGAGCGCTGATTAATTTGACCGGCACAAACCGTGATAGTAATACGCGACATTCTCCGTTGAATGTTAGGAAATAAAAATGACTTTAAAATTGATAATTATCATTGATCATCTGTTAAGAACGGAATCTGATTGACAGAAAATCTGAACTCCTGCATAATTGGAGTACTAAAGGTTGTCTTTGATGAAGTAAACAGACTCAACTGATTATTTATAGTCTTGACTTATATGCTAAAAGCAAATAAAAAACAGCAGCCGATCTGTATTGACAGTGGAATTAGTCAATTCGACGAGTAAAGTCAATTTAATTTGCAATAGCTACAAATTCCAGTCTATAACACCCCCAATCTCTTACGCATGCTTCTGCTACCAGTCAAATTATAACCCGTACAAAATTGCTAATACTGACCCTCGTTTTGCAGAAAATGGGGCAAATTCTTCTTTCTATTCAAGAGCTATTAAAGATAGGATTCAATCCAAGGTCCAAATGGGTCAGTGGAATGGTAACAAGATTGCGATTAGATGATACTAGCCGACTTAGTAGAATGAATGAAATCGAAAACGCAATTGTGAATTAATTGGGTGCTGAGAATTGAATTACGCTTATTATTCCTATTCTTATGCTACAGAATCGCAATAAGGAAAGGCTCCTAACACATAACTTGTGCGCCTATTCCTATTTGTCACTAATCCAACACAACATACTAGATACCAAAAATAAGTAACACTTATGAAAAAAACGAAGTGGTTTAGATTATTTGGACTTACAATTAATGCTTGTAGAAAAAAAGGTTAACAGAATGCATGCCTGTCTAAGCAAATACACTTGTTCAGCCTAAATCGTGTCTCGTTAAGAAATAGTTGGGTTGCGACGACCGAATTCAACAAATTTAAAAGAAAACTAAGAAAGTGCGCTACTTTCTAAGAATTCTACTCAAACGATGTGCGTGTAAGTACCTTTAACACAACTGGAAAAAACACCCTGTATAAAGTCATTTTTCTATTCCAGTAATAAGATACCACAGTCTTACCCCCCTGAAACCTTTATTCAATCTGCATAGGGTGAAAATTTAAATCATCGGTTTGAAATCTTGACTCTATTGATAATATACCACTTTGTGTTTTAAGTAACATAGGAGTAAGGAAACAGCAGGATAGACGCGACGGACTAAGCAATTAGCAGTTAGCTTTGTTAGACGAAACCTTGTGAAAATAGCCAGATGAGAATGAAAGCGCTACTTGTAAAATGCAGTAGAGACTTACATTTCGGGCCATGGACTGTACAGCACGTCGATGGGTGGAGACTTCAGTGAAGACGTCGCGATTGAAAAAAATGAAAGACTGCGACACCCCATTAGTGTCACTACATCCGGAGCATTGATACCCATGACTAAAAAGTCAAAGATCATCAATTAGGTGAGGAAATATGTCAAGACAAAGTGCGCAAAAAATCTGCACTCAACCTTGACGGTATTTCGAAAATTGAGCGAAATCAATTTTACCGACAATATCTAGCCAATCCCGAAAATGAACTCCTTATTAATGTATATTGAACAATTACTTATTTACTCTATTGAAAATATTACTAATAGTAAAAATAGCAGGCTGAACCATATTGATAGCAAAACTAGTCGTCTGCCACAATTCAAATAAAAACTTTGATCCATACAGACTGAAATGAACATAAAAATGCAGCACAAATATCAATAACAGGAAATAAATGAACTCCCAATTACTTCCTTAGATAATAACAGCGGTTAACTTTGATTGATCATTATTTGGCCAAATAAAGGAAACATAAAGTAGGAATTTTAGTTTCCCCGACAGAACAAAAAACACGCGACACTTAGGATTAAGGGAATTTAAAAGGCTCCAAATAGGGCCCAATTTGCAAATACAGGGTTAGATAAAGAAAGGGTCTAAAGAGCCTGGAAAAGCAAAAGCAAACACAGACCGCGTTGTGAAATGTGTAATCAAAAAATAAAGTGGAAGCAATCCCTTCTCATGAAAAGCAGCAACTAGGCAAATTCTAAACTCATAGACCACAAAGCTAAACCTCAACTGACCCTAACTATAAGAACAAAAGGAATACAAAAGAACAATATTAAATTTTCACGACAGAAGTCAAAAATCCTCAAACCCAAGAGCAAATATGATAATTTCACAAACGAATCTTCCTTTCCACCTCCAATGTTTCATTATATAGAACACACTGATTAGATAGAGTGCGAGGATTATTTTGAAGGAAATTTTAATATGGCAAATCGCGAATATGCTGGGTTGCTTAATTCTAAAAAATAAAATATCATATGACTTAAGCATAACGGCTACTTGTTGGGCTGTTATTTTGACCATGACCATATGTGACACAACTAGAAATTATAAAAAAATGCAACGCTTACAAAATCTTGAAAGACAGAATGTGGAACCATTGAATTTTGAAGATACTTTTACATTTCACTTGGTTCAGTGCTCAGAATAAATATGACAGAAAAATAACTGGCCGTTTTTTCAGACATGTTAAAGGTGCATACGCATACTGCATTTACTGAAAAAGATTTAACCCTTCGTCGTTTCAAATATGTTGAAAACGAGAATGGATACTTGTAATAACTTATCGTGATTAACGCCGGCCAAAAGTAGAGAGATTATGGTCGCTGTTCAATGTTTTCCAAACACTGTAAAAAAAGATCTGTTGTAAAATGGGGAATTGCAATTGAGATTACGAGATTGCTCGGGCAAAAGTATAACAAAATGACAGACAATCTGACCTAATTACGTTTGTACAAAAGATTGTCTAAGAATGTGGGAGCACCCTGGAATCTGAATTACACTTGTCACTACAGCTAATTAAGCGTTTCAGGCGTCACAATGGAGCCTGCACTCAATGAAGCCCTTCTTCACTTCAAGCTCATACAAGAGCCACGGGTCAACATCTTGTTGAAGCACAATTTGATTCTTTTACGATGAGAAAAACACAACCAACAGAATGACGAATGGTTTTGCTTGTATAGAGTTCAAATGATATTCTTCGAGTGAGTCTGACTAAATTTGGCTCTGATGTGTCTTGCCTCCACATTCTTAAGAAGGGATTCAAGTTAAGTTAAGATGAATACGCAAAATTGTGATTAAGTTCCGGATGACAAACGATGATAGCCAATAGTACCTCGCCCCCCCCCCCCCCCCCCCCCTACATCCAAGGCGCTAGCCCGATTGGTTATTATGTGTGTATTGGGCGATGTGGAGAGGCATTAATAACCGTGCCAATATGCAGAAATCGGTCAGCTAATGGCTAGAACGAAGAGTTATGGAGATCCTTCTCAGGGAAAGAATAAAAATGGATTGATCCAGATTTCGACGTCGAAAAGACACTGTGGCAAGCAATAATGGGAGTTATTTTGGGTAGGACTCATTTAAAATAGTATGCTTCCATTATCCGCTGAATTTTTTTCTAAATCTGTCTAATTATGTAGCTACCAACCCCATTCTTTTCTAACAAGACTGGCAATTTTACCCACCCACTCCTCCTCCACGCCAAACACTGAATGTTCCATAGGCAATTAAATGCTAATTTAAGGACCTTAAATGCATATATTAATATTTTCAGGACACGAGTCCTCCCTTAATCATGATTTGGAGTGAAATTGAGCATAGTTCAACATGCCAGTTTAATATAAAACTTAGGCAGAATTCAAAGCAGAAAAGCCAAAAGAACCAACCAGTCTAATTCGGACTTCAAATGTGTGGCCGCAGAAGCGCTTGGCAGCTGTTTGATGCAAAAGACGTCCGGAATAATGGCCCTGATCTCCTCCATAATTTGACTAAATTCGCCTTCCAAGTCTCTTTCCTGGTCACCTACAAAAAAAGGTAAAAGGACTTATTCTCCTGTTCCCCAAATGCTCCACTGAGTTTGAAACTACTCGACCTTTCGACTCCAATAAAAAAATCTTACCATTCTATCAGAGACCAGAAAGTTCGACACAAAATTCCTATTTAGTACACACGTCCTTTTCAGGTCAATAGGTTCGAAATCAAAAGGGTACAAATAAAAAGTGTAGATTCAAACTCATAATGATTGCAGAAACGTAGAATAAAGATGCTGTTTAGCGGTAACTATTAAAATAGACGCCGTGCATTAGATACCCTGACTTTCGAGGAAATGAAAACATAAGTCTTCGTAAAAGAAACAATTCTACGAGTGTTATGATAACTCAAGCCCGCTTATGGAAGGAAATTTGAAGGGAAACTACTTCGAAGTGAGAGAATCAAAAGGTTAGTTAACCGAAGATCTTTTGAAATAAAGACGAATTCGTTGTAAACCGACGAGATTCTTGAAGCGCGGATATGGACGAAAAAATATATACGAACGTAAGCCCTTCTCCACATTAAACGATATCCAGCGGCATTCGGGATTAAACTCTAATGCAAGTTAACGTTTCTCAAGTCAAAAATGCATTTTTTTCACAACCGATTTGCTTTCGTTTTAATCTCCTTCAAATAATGTCGCCTACCAAAATTATGAACTTGATGGAAGCGTTTCATTAAATAGATTTAATAAATGGTTGAATCGTTTGATTAGATAGTTATGATACAGGTGTTATTTCTTTATAAATTTCCGTTAGCGATGGATAGTGAATATCTTACTAAAAAATAAGAATGAATTCACACTCCTACCACCTAATAACAACCCAAAATCATTTTGAATTCAAAAATGCTTATTGCAATATTTCCCAACAATATAAATGTGCATAGTTCAATTAGAAAAAGATGTAAGACAGAGGTCACGAGTTTTATACTAATAGACTGATATGAAACCTAATGGATAATAATACAGGGCAAAATGGAAGTATTGGAATGAGCTTATCATTAGACCCTAGGAAGCTACTCTTCTGTCGGATATAAATGTAAATGAATGACAGGAATGCCAGATGGTTACAACCAATTTTTCAACCATTTGGTACTTTTCCCTGATCCAACAAACAGTGACAACGTCCTTGTCATTTTTACTATTTTAAGAGCAAGGTATAGAATAGATAATATTGTAACTTTAATAAAAGGAAGGACGATTTTGAAGTAACTTCCACTGTTTCCAAATTACATCCGATTTTCATTATAGACCAGAGAATGTACAAATTTCCAAAAACATCTTTCCAAACTACATACTTTGACCTGCGTAGTAGTGACTAAAACTCATTCACCTCATTCGTCTTTAAGCAAGATTTATAAATAGGAGTTTATTAAATCGGCATCCTGCCTACTATTTGCCAATGAACGACTTAGTGAATTAATGAAATGTCCTAGGATTTGAGCTCGTGACATCAATCAAGATGACTGCACATCAACGCGACTAATTTTCTATTATGTAACATGAAACAACTTAATAGATCATATATACAATATTAGCCAGAAATAACATTCTGCAAAAAATGAGGGACTTAAAATACCCTAAATATACGATTAAGAGGGGGTTCATGGATAAGCGCTGAATGCAAGACAAGACTTTGTTTGCCTATCAGCAGATATTAATTTAAACAAATTCACAAATTTTAAGTCTCTAAGCGATATTGACACGATCACCCAATCTAATAACCTTGTGCATCAAAATTTAATTGGTTCTTAAGCAGTAACGTCTATTTTCTTAGATTATTCGCCGCCACATTATAAAACCAGACCCCGACTTCTTGGGTACAACATAATCCAAAACCTTTATACTCAAAACATGTTTTTTCGGAATTTATAGTATGAATATGCATATGCGCAAATAGCTTTATAAAATTAATTGCAGGAAGATAAACGTGAAAGATCAAGAATTACATAACTTAAGTCTTCGTGAATTAAAATAAACAACATTAATTCATTATTAAGAACTCACCTCTTAAGGGAGAAATTGTGAAGGAAGCAACACAGAAGGTATCCAACAATCTCTGATGCTGTTCGATCTCGGAAATCATATCCACAGTCGAAACTGTGTCCTTCTCTAATTCCCTACTTACACTTCCATTATTTTCCGGCGAAATATTTCGTCGAGCTCGTTTCGCTTTCGGTACTTCCAATTCTACAGATTCCTTCGTATCCAAGGGAACAGGACCATCAAAACTATCACCATTCACAGTCAAAGGATTTGTTACCCCAGAAACCCAAAGTCGATGAGAAGCTGGAATTATCTGTAGAGCAGGCGAATCCGTCACTGGATTACTCAATTCTGCTTCTGGCCAATTAGACAGCACTAAATTCATCAAGAAAGCACTTGTTTCAGAGAGCAACTTTAATAAGAGCAATTTATCAAAGTTAAATAAAACCTCAATGACGTGAGCATACAGACATGAGGGGAATAAAACACGAGAAAACAATCCGATTTTTTTCAGAATATATCAAAAGTACACAGATACCTCGCTCACTGTCTCCAAAACAAAACAGGGAACAAAATTCTTGAAATTTTAACAACTAATGCAGAAACAAAGTGTGATTGTAATCAAGGGCATTTCCTAGAAATTTGAATGAAGGCACTTACGATCAGAGAAGCTAATCAGATCGGAAAGATCGTCGTGAACGAGACGCGAGAAGAGTAGCTTGCGTTGCAATGTCTCAACTTCCTTTTTTGTCATAGGAGGTCTAATGGGTTCGTGTTTCTTTAATTTTGCAACTTCTCTTTTGACCGGAGACTTTTCTTTCTCCTTGCTTCCATTCTCCGAATCTGGGTTAACCACCACCACACCTTCATTTTTGGCTTTTGCTGTTTGATTTCGTAGAGGTGTCGACTTCGTTTTTGCAGATGCAATTGATTTCTTTGTCTCTAAAACTGGAGAGGGACATTTAACGGGAGTTTTTCGATTTCTTTTTGCTCCACGCTTCTGTTGAGTTGAGCCTATACTGCTTTGAGAAGGCGTACTCTTTTTGTCCTCTTCTCGATCGCTCTGGCTGGCCTCCGATTCAGAAGAGGACTTCTGCCGATGCCGACGTTTCATCACAGTAGTTGATCTAGTTTTCGGTGTAGTTGAAGGCACCAGTGTAGATTCTGCCAAAATTCAGAGACATAGAATATACTGGAATACAAAGAATTGGAAAGCAGATTTATTTTAAAATGAAACTAACCTGCAGGAGGTGGAGAAGTGACTTTGGCTCTTTTAGAAGCAGGAGAAGGAGATATAAAGCTAGGAGACTCTAATTGAACAACTCGTCTTTTTCGAACAGATGCCGAACCAATGGGTTTTGGAGGGTTTTCAGGACTAGGCGAAGTACAAACTCCAGTTCGACGCCGTTTTGCGCCTGCTTCTACCTGATGACTGACAACTTTCGGCACTTCTTGATCATCATTGGAAACAGAGAGACGCTTTCTGGTTGAACGAGTAGCAACTGTAGTTTTAGGTGCTGGATTTGATGGAGCTTTTGAGGAAGATGGAGAAGGCGCTTTCGAACCTGATCGAAGAGACTTCCTTCTCGTTTCAGTTGGATGTTCTTCTTCCGATGGTTCTGCTTTGCTTTTGGTAGGAGTTTTGGGAGTCTTAGAAGATTTCGAACTGCGAGAACTACGAGCCATAGTTATAATTCTTTAAAATATAACAAATGAAATTTAGAAAAAAAAATAGTCCAGTTATTCTAAAAATGGATATGAATAATAATGTTTCAAGCACAATAATAAAATAGAAACATGGCTAAATAAATACGAAATACATGTAAACGAAGCAAGTATTTAAATAGATAGTCAAATGAATATAGCCACCGAATTCATCAGACCTAATGCCACATGTTCGATAAAACATAAAGAACTTGGCTAGCCTTGCAAGAAAAAAAATCGCGACTATGGTGCGATAGTAATTTTCGCTATCTTGCAAATACAGTAAAATCGTTGAATCGCAAGCAAAGCAAATAAAAGAGAAGATTCTCAGAACAACGTCAAATTTTATTTATTCTCATTAAACAGGCAATAAAACTGATAAAAGTCAGATTGTCAGAATTATTTATGATAGTCCAAAATGGTCGATCAGGCAACCATAATTTCAAATAAAACAAATTTTTAGCACATTTTAGATTCGACCTAGAAGCCTATGTAGTGAGCCAATTAAAGCGTGTATTTTGTTTATGTTCAGAAGAATGCATGGTCAATATTTTTAAAACAATTTTATGCAAAAATATTTAGTAATCATCCTATAAGAGTTCGGTTTAGTAAAAATATTATACTTATTTCTCAATTTCTTAAATGCCGCGATAAGATAACATATCGCCAGTAAGGATTAGGAAAATGGATTGTAATCGAGCCACCTAAAGCTTTAATTTACTCAGTTCTTATCTATATTTGAAGTTTTTCGAAGCTTTACAGGCAATTGTATATGTTTAAACAATTGCCAATGTAATTATTTGAAATAAGCTCACTTTATTCATCTATTAATAATTCTTTTCAACTAAAAGATATCAACTACATTTGGTGTCCAAATAATTCAAAATAATGTACAAACTTAAAAGAATTTGTAATATCAACATCACAAATGTTATTACATAGTGCTAAAGTATTTCATTTATGCCAAAATCCCGACGCAGCCAATGTTATGAGAATAATATTTTGAAATGAAAAGTGAACGGCTATTTAGAACAAAATTTTAAAAAATCCCATTGTATAATATGATAAAAATTTTGAATCAGCATGACGAATAGTATAGATTCACTCAGTTCTCAAATAGAATCTGTTTTGAATATAAATCTTTAAATGCGCATCAATTTTTATTGTAAAATATTAAATATTTGCAAGCTTTTTTGTATTTTTATCTAATACTATCTTGAGGCCTATTATGCATATAAGTCACTTCATAGTTCTTATTAAAGTGTTACTTTTAATGTTTGCACGTCTGCCTAGTAATGTTCTCAATATATGCTTTCAAAATGGCGACGAATACTTTGCCCCTTTGGTTTTCTATCTGTTTTAAATTATTTCAAAACGATCGGGTAAAAATGTTTTATCTAAATGAACTTTAGATTTATAAGAATTAGGAATTTTGTTTTGTACTAACATTCTGCTTTCCCTTTCGCTTTCTTCTGCATAATTAAGAATTAATTTGAAATAAACCTGGTATAAAAAGAAATGGAAAAGATAATACTATGAAATTAAAAAAATCACATATGATATTGTACATCTTTGTCAAAATAGTGGTAACTAAGTAACGATCGAAGCCTTTTGATACTTGTCCCGATTTACATTAAAGGCAAATATTAGTCTTAAAATACTAGCTATCATACAATTTGATTCAAGCAATTCGTTCCAATTTGCGCTGTGGAATCACTTTATTTCTACTTTATTTCTAAGGTCATGTAATGTTATGATAGAATAAATCCTAAGCATGCATGTTTAATCACACATGTTATCACGGATCAAAAAACTGACATAACACGAAAATCCTTTAATTTATGCTTAATTTTAATCAGACCTTGGTTTCATATCAACAGTAAATTAATGAACCCTAAAATTAGATTTACCCTATATCAAAATTATATCAGAAAAATTTATTGTTATATATGTAGCAATAAAATCTATTTGAATGCGATTTTTGCATAAATTCTTATGATTTGAAATATACTTACCACGATAAAAAATAGACCACTCCAAATTTGTATGCACAACATCAATAATTTGTTAAAACTCTGGACTTTATAATTCTGACAAAAATGGGATCGAAATTCTGCAAAGGAAATCTGGGTTTTATTAATTAAGTCCTGTAATTAGTTATTATTTAGATTACATTATTTTGATTTTCATGTTATATGGTGTCAATTTTTAAGAAATACATTTTGAATTGGAAATTTTTATTCACATCATTTTACTAAAGTTTATGATAGTAAAACAGGAAAATCGAATGTAATGACAGAAGATATAAATCCCACACTGCCTGAAAATGCAATAACATATAGTCTAAAATATTCGAGCTTTTTCAATAAATATTGAAGGATCAAATTATATTTGCTCACCAGTATTTTACCATTGATTGTTGCCTCAATTATTAATAGGAATGATGACGGTTTCATTTCCAATCGTAAGTAATGATCTAGCGTAGAGTATGTATGCCTCACCCTTGCCGACAAATCGTACTATTAATCTTTGTTAAAATGGGTTCCAAATGTTTAAATTTTTTGGTGGTTAAGTCCGTGCGCATTAACTCATAATGACTATGAATAATAAGCAAAAATTTAAATTTGCTAATAAAACATTGATTTGCTTCTATATTTTGTAAGGAAATAACATAATATTTCATTTGAAGTTTATTCCTTAAACATAAACAATTTTTTATCACTTATTTCCCAATATTATTTTTCATTAATTAGAAATGGCAGCCGACAATGAGATTTATTGTGCATCATGGTTGAAATCAGTATCTATTTACAGTCGTACAGCAGAGGATATTCGACACAAAGCAGAAATTTTGCGACAGAAAGGAAAAGCCCTTCGAATTGAAGCTGATGCACTAGCAAAGTTTGTATTTTTCAAAACCTTTTTATCCTTTGTGCCATTTCCCACATAAATCTCAAAATCTATCCTTAGATATTATCAACTTAATGTTAATAATCGCTTTCATGATCGAATCCAATGTAATCGCGAGTGGCTCCACTTACTTCAAGAACTGATAAATATGATCATTTCAGTGTCTCACATCCTTGGTGATACAAAAATTCAGGGCGAACACTTCATTGATACCCTCAATGAATTAATAGGCGTCAATGTGGAGACTATTGCTTTTCGAGATTCCCAACTACATGTTGATACTTGCAAAGATGAAGTCCAAACTGAGCTTCATAAAGTAAGTTAATGAACATGTTTGTCTGCGAATTAAAATCTTGCCAGCCATTTGGCATTCACTCCACTCTATCTATTGTTCCTACTTCATATAATTCAATAACCTATGGCTTCGCACACTTATTAGAGTTTAGACCATTTAAATTGACTATTCACAATAAGTCAGTGAGGTGTACTTTTATTATTGAAGAAGAGTCAATTGTAATTAGCAAAAAAAGTTTTGGTGTTTGCTTTTTCTGTGGTTTGATCTGAGCCTCAATTCTTAATTTCTGCCTAAGAACTAAATTAGATCATCATTTAGTCTATTCTGCATTACTATGAATCTCGTTTGAACATTTTTGAGTATTTTTAGAAAAGTATTGCGAATAATGCGATCTTCTACTTTTCCCTTTATTATTTGATTCGTAAAAATAGTAGTCGTATTGGATATTTATCATTCTAAAATGCTGTTATAAACATCTACATATACTTTTTCATACCAACCTAAATGTACAATCTTCCATAGTCATGTTACCAACTAGTTTATTCATTCACGTAAAGATAGTCTAGAAACTTCTCTATAATAGAAGCAAGTGGTAGTCAAGACACATCAAAGACATCTATTAAGCTACAGTCCACAACCTGGGAAGTTTCTTATTTAGTAAGGTTTTGAGTTATTCGGAATAATCTTATTGCCCTATTTAGAAGTCCAAAGTAAAAAGTCGCCCTGTTTCGAAACATCATTTCAACCATCCACCTGTCAATCTTCATTAATTATATAAAATTAATTTGTCCTCTTTGGCTTATAGGAGTCTGAACTACAGAATGAGATTCGCAATGATTTGCAGTTGCTAATTGATGGCGGGGCTGTGATTCTTCAAGATTTAATTCACCTTCCTCGAGAAATAGAAAAAGTCGCTGCCGATAAAGATAAGGCATTGAAAATCGACATCGACATGTTCAATATCAATGAAAAATCAGCAAATGTCAGTTTCAAACCCATATATAATCGGAAAGGTGTAAAGTAGGTCGTGTTTTTAAATTCATTTGAGTCCCAAATGTAAAGAGCTGAAATAATTGAGACTGATATTATCGAATTTATGAAACTTGGACGTTCCTCAATGACTACGGGAAAGAATGACCCTGTGGTTTAAGCGTAGATCAAAATTAATACTATGCAGTAAGAATTAAATATGAGAGTGATATTAGTGAAAGTTGGGGCACAGGAAGTGCGTAACGCGCAAGTAGGAGAGCTAGAATGTTTCAGGCAGCATTGCCTCTCACACATGTAGCAATAGAAAGCTTTGCCGAAGATAGGATCAATTATTCAATATAAGGGAAGAGACAATACAGAATGGTAGGGCATAAAGGCCTATAAGCTTAAGAAGTATGTCAGGGGAGGTCTTAGAATCTCTCCCAAAGATGGAAGAAAGTGACCAATTGGGAAGTGTGATTGAGTACATTTCACTTCTAAGCTCCATAATGGTCCACTATAGGCCCCATGCTTGTCCACTTAGTGGCAAGTGTTTCTACATTGGCTGGAAAGGTTGCCGTCTTCGTTTTCTTCCGATTTCTCAGTACCTATGTACTTGGTGGCTTACATAGCTCATTTGTTTCAAAATGCGTATTGCATCTTATGCGAATTTAAATATCACTAATATAATAAAATTCCAAGTATAATCCTAATAAATGTGTGCTATTTTAGCAACCTGGATATGCAAACGTGGGATGATATTGTGCGTGATCTATACGCGCCTGTTGAAGAATATTATAAGAAAGGCTTGGAGTTGTGTGAACGTCTATATGATGCCTTCAATAAGGCGTCCAACAGATTGTCAGTAAAGGCAGATGATATATCTCAATCTCTAAGACGCCAAACTCATAAGATTAACTTAGCTCTACGTGAACTACATTATCAGCAAATTGAGGCAAGTGTGTTTACTTAGTTTAAATCAACAACATGTTTCTGTATATTTCACATTAACAGAAGAAAAATATGTTTAGATTTAGTGTTAGTGTTTCAAAATGATCATCGTTCTGGTCAAGAACAGGCTAATGATTTATTTCGACTTGTTTAAAATGAAGCCGCCGATACCTTTACAATGCTAGCATGTCTAATTTCAGTCTCCATGACTTATATCCTGGGCTAGAGGTGATTCAAAATCAACGGAAGAGTTGTGGCAGAGGCGCAGCTTCTTCAAAACACTGTTAGAACAACAAAGACTGTACACTTAGACACAACTTTTCTTCATACTACTGATACCTGAAGATCAATATATCACAATACAAATGGCATTAATTGTTCCCGTGAATTAACAAGCTGCTAACATTGGCCAATTGATAGGGTTGATGAATGAGTTAAAGATCGCCTACGAGAGATGCTCAGTTCAAGGCAAACAAAAATTTGGGGCCTTTGAGCTTTACTTAACGGCGTCCGGTCTCATTCCTGTATCTTTAGGTTTTGAGACTGGTATTTCTAAGTGGTCTAACTTAAAATTTATTCCTTGACAGGTCTCTATTCTGTCTTCATTGAGAAATCTCCTGCGAGGATAGTTTTTCTTTTTTCGCCTTTTAGTCATTTATATATAAGTAATTAATAAAATCCAAGGTAGGTGCTATCAGTGCTCTACCGGTGGTTAAGAATATAGCGGATTCATCCAAATAGGTTAGTTTTAAAATTGATTTCTATTGTCAATGTTCTATCTTAATTATTTTAAGATCACGGGGCAAGCTCTTCTTTAGAATAATTACAAAAAAGCTTAGTATTACCTTGGGAGTAAGGATTTTAATAAGGTTTTTAGCAATTGCTTGAATATTTTATGCCATCTGTTTAAAAGACGTCTATTTTTACACTTTTGAGCGCTGCTATAATATTCTTTCAGTTGGAAAAGACAAAAGAAAAACTTATCGCGGATATTGCCGAGTGGCAATCCTCCAAGGCGTCTAAAACAGCGCAACGGAAACTATGTGAAACCCGAGCCGAGTTTCGTACTGAACGACCTGCGTTGGAAAACACCAAGGATGCTGTCTATTTTGGCCTTAATGATGAACGAAAAAACTTAATGGAGAGCAGTAATGCTCTGGATAAAATGATTTTCAAAGCTAGGTAAGTTACCATCAGAGAAAATAATTGTTGTTTACTTATTTTAAGCAAGTAGTGTTTGACTTCGATAATTTAAGACATTTCCAACTCAATCAATTTTAGATCCTGATATTGTGTTTCAAGAATAGAGCGGGACGTCAGCTGGGTGAATGCTGATTTGAATGGTTAATCTGAGCATCTGCTCACGAATGTACTAGATGATTAAGATGGAAACTCTCTCAACTAGAAACCAGTTAATGAAAATACTTTTAATCATTTTTTTGATCTGGTTATGAATTAGTCCACGTTTTTAGTTTTGCATTTATTACCTCCCTCCACCTCCCCTACCCATCCACAAATTTCCTTTCTATCTGCACATTTTCTTCGAACTCTCCATAGGCTGCAAAAATCAGCGTTCATGCCTTGTTGGTCTTTGATCTTCCTTCTTTTCTACTTAGACAGATCATAGAGGTTGTGCGATAATTTAGTAAGATAAAGCCCCGGCATTATCGTTCACATTGGCCTACTAGATGTAGAATAACAAAGAGCCTTGCCAAAGATAAAATTGTGATAATTGCTCAAGTAATAAGAAAACAGACTGGTCAATAATTTATCCTTCTCATTCTTCAAATGTCTGATTTTCAAAGAACAAATTATCTGCTGTCACTGGAATACACTATTTCGCTCTTTGCAAGTAGAGATGAAAAGAATGAATTCTTTTTCGAATTGTCTGTTATCTATTAGCAGAAATGGCGCATGCAAATTTTATGTCTTCAGATCAATTAAGATGAAGCTACTATTTTATACATGAAATAAAACAAGGATTGAGAATCGTATACAATTAGTTTCCTTATCAGCCAATTGTCTTTTGCAGTATATTTAGTGACTCAATATTCAAGTTCATTTGAGAAGATAAAATAAAATCATGCAAGTATCTTCATTTTAGCCCCGGGTAGCTTATTAAGTAATGTTTTAACGAAATAAAATGTCAACAATTTTGAGTTTACCAATGTAATCTTACCGAAGATATAATCAGCTCATTTTCTGAAACTATGAGAGAAAGTGGTCGTTTAGATTACGAATTTCTATACACGGCGAGAGTTGAAAAGCGGTTTCGAAAATTATTCCGCCTTCGTGCTTTCTCAAATGACCTACAATGCAACAGAAATTAATTTATCAGCCTAAAAACATTTTTAAACCCTTCGTTTCTTATGAATTTCTTGGCTGTTTATTGAGGACACCTTACACGCAAATTGAAACTATATGTATATATAAATATCACCAATAAAATTAGACTTAAATTCAGCAGTTAAATTGTTTGGGCATGGAATATATAAACAACTAAAATTATTTTATGTCAGTTGTTTATTCTTATAAGGAAAAAATTACATTTTCTTACTTTTTATAGGTTGGGACATGCAGCAATGAAGTCTGAGTAGTTTCTTTTGTATGAGCAGTAGATTGGCTATAAAACGATTTCCGAACGGTGTACATTTTAGTATTTAGAGTGCAAATAAAGAAATGAGAGATTTAATAAATCCTAAATTCATTAAAAAGCGAATTCGAGTGCCTATCATTGGGGGAGGGAGAGAATCAGAGACATTTTCTGGAGGTAAAATTCACTCCTCCCGCCCTTTATCAGCCGGACCAAACTAGAGGGATTGACTATTACGCTCACTGCGGGTGTACCAATAATCATAGAACCCGTGATCTCTGAAATCGTGCAACCACAAGCGAATTAAAGGAAACTATATGCGAAAATTTAAGTAAAACTCCATTTTTTCAAGTGCAATTAATATTCAGTCAATGAAACGACCTATCCAATGGAGCTGAATAATTATACGTTATAACCGAATGACTCTATCTAGAATATGACTTAAGTCTAGTTCTCCAAAAATTTTCGAGCTCTAGTCTACACTATTGTCTTGAAATCATGTGAAATAGCATAATTCGGCTACCTTGTTCAATAGACGAAGAATGTTTCAGAACTTGTGTTAACTGCGGGATCTATAACACTAAAACGGAGCGACGCCGCCTCTCGATCTTTACAATTTGTTCTGTTTGGGTGTATGCCTTCTTCATAAATTTAACACGAGCTCGATGAAGTTAAGACCCTGAAAGAGAATGCAAACCATCTCTCTCTCTCTCTCTCTCTCTCTCTCTCGTTAATTAACAGTTGTTACAGTTATTGCCCACTTGTTTTGAAAGCCTACCAAAAACCTAACGCCCTACGCAAGCTCTCAAAGAGTTAAGGATTGAAGAGTAAATGGGCCTTAATCATGATATGATTTAGGTAGAAATTGTTATAAGGGTGTCATCCATCAATTATATTT
>UZAE01012332.1:30888-45899 GCA_900617975.1 Rodentolepis nana
AATTCATTATCAACAAATAATAGCTTGTCTATTACTATTGAATAGTGTCATTTTTCCTGTTAGTAGTATGTGAAATTAGCCAATGCGATTACGAAAGAAAGTTTAGTACAAATTTACTGCCCCTCCAGCAAACAACCAACAAATCAAAGGCCTGTATGGCTGCGCTCGAACGCACTTAGCACTTGCAATCAATCGCCACACTGGCACGAGTTACACTCAGGTAATTGGCCAAAGCGTATTATGAAGCAAATGCTGGCGCGGAATCAGCGGCAATACATGCACCTAGGGGCATAGAAACAAATGGAAACGGTCACCGTATAAGGAACAAAATGAGACCCTATACTCAATCAAGATCGGTAGATCTTAAATGCACTTAGAATAAGCAAAGATTCAGAATCCAATTCTACCCTCACCAATCGAATGCAAATTTTGTGTTTCTCACTTTGTTTCAATTACGATTAAAGGGGAGGAGTTGAAACGCAATTCGTTAGGAAATTAATTCGGATAAATTTTGATTTGATTTTTATTAGTTAGGTCATTTAAAGTTTATTCGTAGTTCAAATACTTGTAAAATGGGTTGTCGGAAATTGATTTAAGGTTGATTAGTTATAACTAGAATGGTTGAAGCGCAATTTCACCTCCGGTTTGAGTTTTCTTTGTCTTGTTTGTTTCCTGAATATTTTGCTAGCATTATTACCCATAATGATATAAAAATGAATTGGCATGTTCTTGCCAAGGATGAGAAATATTCTAGTGAGAAAGGCAGTCAGAATTGCTGAATTTTCTACTCTCTGATTAGGTGTCAGCCTAGCTTGTGATATCCAAGAGGATCTATGCATATTTTGGTTTTTTTGCTTCTGGATGACCTAATTGGAACGATACTCAGGGCTAACCAGACAGTTATTTTAATGGAGCTACGAATGTAAAAAACTCTATCAACTGCTGAGAGAAAAAAGCAAAACATTGGTCCAACAATGGATTCATGAACACTGTGGCATTAAAGGCAATGAGCTTGCTGATACACTTGCTAAGAAGGGGACAAAAATTTTGTAAGGCATAGACGTGCCAATGTCTTTCCCCACAATGAACATCTTAACCAGGAGAGAATTCAAGACCTCAGGGGGCAACGAACTTAAATCTCGAACAAAGGAGTTACAGTGGATAGTGGCACTCTCCGATATAGCTGACTGGCCAAGAATCGAAGCCATTGCTGAGTTTAGACTACGTACCGGACACGATTGCTTGGCAAAACACCTTCACAGATTGGGAGTATACACTCAATCCACATGCCCTCTATGTAACCTACAGGAGGAAATGGAGAAGACCCACCTGATTCGGTGTCCAGGCCTAAAGACAGCGACGGAAAGCCAGAGATACTGGGAAGCAAGAAGACGGCTAATGAACTGCTATAAATGTACCCCCCCCCACCCATGGGGAAGCTGAAGTCAAAGTTTAAGGGCTAATGATAAATAACACAAAGCCTGCAATTTAAAATAATAATAATTTAAATGGAGCGGTTAATCAAGACATTTAGAGGCATTTATACCTTCCTTCAGCAGGAAAGATTCAAATGAGACTGGCAAAGAAATCTTAAGAAAATCGGAGCTCATTTAAATTTTTACTATAAATAATACTTGAATTATTCTGAATATATGGCACTTCTGGCTTCTTCCAATCTATTATATTAAATCATTATCAATGTTGGCGATATTTACCAGTTTCATTGACAGTTCCCACAGTTATATCTAAAAATTCGTCAATAACCCCTATTAATCGCCAATTTCTGACGTCAGCCCCAAGGCGACTAACAAAATGGGATCCTTTGTCTGGGCAGACTTTGTCCAATAAATCCTAACTCTGCAGAGATTTGCATCTTCCTGGATCGCTTCTAGACTATTTAATTAGCTTATGTAAGATCCATTTGTGCACATTAGAGTGTAAATGATAGAGAGCAGTAATATTTCAAAGCAGGCCCGTGTATAGAGGAGGCAAAACAGACTCTGATGGATATAAAGTAGATGGATTTAACTTGATCACCTTGAATATGAATGCACTGCTTTGAAAGAGGCTCCTTGTTGCACTATATCCCAAAATGGGTGGCAAAGAATCTGCGTCAATAGAAATACCTAAGTAGTTCTAAAATGACTGTGCTCAGACCTGCACAACGCCACAGAGACATGAGGAACGATAATAATCCTAGCGGGGTGTGCGATAGACTTACCTCCACGTGGTGCACCCTGGGCAACGTATATTCATACGGCAAAAAAGTCTATTAACTGGCAGTTGATTTCTGACTTCAAACTACCCTCACCCCATTGTATGTTATATTCGACTACTTCCACAGTACTCACCTCACCTTTTTTCTACCTTTGTCTTTGAAGCACTCTTCTGTTCCCCTCACTCTCGACTTTTTTTCCACTGATGCTCCTTCCCCTCTGTGAAGCCTGAAGTCAACTAAAGGGCTAATGATAACTATCAGAACGCCTGCCATTTGAGATAAATAAATAAAAAAATAATAATCCTAGCAATTTGGAAAAGCGTTCTAGTAATGAAAAGTTCAGCCATCACGATAGGCACAAAATCTTGAAAATACCCAGAATCCCATCGATTTTCTGAGTTCGATCGCCAGATGCTTACTAACGCCAAGAAATATGATATTCATGGAAGTTTGTTTAGTGGTTTATATAGTGATGAAGGGAAAACATGGGCTTAAATTCGGAATATGGATGACTTTGTACGAATGTGATTTAACTAATACCTAGTGTTTTAATACATCGAAAGCAGTTTACGAGATTTTGGTGAAGTTTAGATAGAAAGAATATGACTATTTATCCATCTCACGTTTAACACCTCTAGCGCTGGTATGTTTCGTCAAATTAATACGCTAAAGCAACTTAGATTAGCATATGTTGCCTTCAAAACTGGTAATCGGCACTAAGGTTACTAGAGACTTTGCAAGTGTGGAGACTGATTGTTCATTGTTGACAGCAAGTTTAATGGACCCGAGCAAAAATTGTGAGCAGTGAAGAAAGTAAGTAGAATTAGGAAGTGATTCACATTTGAAGCTATGAGACCAATCTCAAGAATGCTAATGAGAGCTGGTAATTGGTGCATATAACCAGGTATTCATTGCCCATGTCCATCATCATCAAGGCAAACACGAATCGTAGTCATTGAATACTTGCATTAAATGGACTCCCATTTGTGACCTCAAAGGCATATGCACTTTTTTTAATTTATTGGAGTTAGAGTAACAGGAACCGAGGTCACCAATTTAGTAGTTACCACACTGTGCCATGGGGAAACCAATGTACCACATAGTGGAAACTAGGACTGTGGCAGGCAGCTAACAACAGTCAATAGAAAGTGGGCTAAAATGCATTAAATAAACTGCAATATTTGTTCGAGAGAACAGGAGGGAAATGGGCGAGAGAAACGATGAGCGGAAATCACATCATTGAGTGCACAAGTGAGAAAGCAAAGGTGGTTATGAGTCATTTAGACAAAGATTTATTTATTTATATCAAATGGCAGGCGTTTTGATGGTTATCATTAGCCCTTTAGTTGACTTCAGGCTTCACAGAAGGGAAAGAGCATCAAAGTGAAAAAAAGTCGAGAGGGGGGGGGGGTACAGAAGAGTGTTTCAAAGACGAAGGTAGAAAATGTAGAAAAAAGGTGAGGTGAGTACTGTGAAAGTAGTCGAATATGACATAGAGTGGAACTACTACTACCATGGCACGACTGCTTGTCATATTCGACCGCTTCCAAAGTACTCATCTTATCTTTTTCTCTGCCTTTGTGTCTGTCTGCCTCTTTTACATCTGTAAATCGCTCTTCTGTTCCCCACCCCTCGACTTTCTGCTACTTTGATGAACCTTCCCTATGTGAAGCCCGAAGTCAATTAAAGGACTAATGATAGCTATCAAAACGCCTGCCATTTGAAATAAATAAATAAATGTTTATGGAACATGAACGCATTGTGATATTCGAATAAGCAGGCGCATAGCTGTAAAAATATAATCTTGAGAGGGACACGAGAGATTCGATTTGGGATTTTTTACTTCTTCATCACTCATTTTGGAAGACGCATCACGCCCTACTTATGTCACTTATAAGACTTGGGGCGACCGAAAACTGGCCTTTAAAAAACATGGACGCCTGAGTAATGGCGGTCTCGGCAATAGTGCGGAGTATTAATTTCATTTTAAATGTGTAGCTTCGAACCTTACTACTTCTTCTTGATTCTCTTCGTGAAGGGAAGGTGAATTAATTTATTAGCCCTACACATAGCATTCTGTAAGCTTTCTTTTCAGCTCTCACAGATACCTGTTGGCACCTCAGGACCAAATAGAACATGAAAAATAAAGACAAGTAAACAGTATCACCATTTGATAAAGATTTTATTCTTACATTTCCATGCCACTCTTATACGTCACATAATTTTTCCATCGAGTTTACTTAACTGAGGTAATATATACATATCTATAATGCAGTAATTCTCCACCTAACTTTAACTTTTATCAGTTCAGTTCTCCTTAAGAACATAGAAAACAAGGAAATGTACTACATATTTAATAACAAAGGAACATTAAATGCTTACAGAAGTGAGAAAATTTACATAACGCAAAAAGTATATGCAAATTAAAAAAGGAGAACTTTGAAAAAGACAAGACTATGAAGTCAAGGTCTTCATATTCCATGTCCGATTTCATTGACAATTGACACTGAAGATATACAGCATCTGAGATCGCGACTGAAAGCTGATACGTTCATAACCAATTCGAGTCATAAGAGTCGTTATAAAGTAATGAATCGTCCAATTAAATGAGTTTTTAATCAAATGAGAACACTGATCATGGTGATTGAAGTAAGCTTAGTAGCTTATTCCCGTATATTGCACTGGTTTCGCCCATTATTTCCTTCGAATCTTCTCAGCATTTACCCCACTGTAGAAGCAATAAAGTGATGCTGGGAGCTAAGGCAACCGTAGGGGAGCTACGGTGCTTAAACCCAAAGTTTACAAGTCACTTCCTGTCTGTTTTATACTGCCCTACGAGGAATATTAATGGGACATTCAGAAGCAAGAAAGCTCATTGGACAACCAACTGCAGGCAGAAGCAATCGATTACGTACGCAAGTGCGTACGTGCATAAGTTCCCAAAAATTTCACCATCACATTGGTCGCTGCTTAAAAGCAGAAGAAGCGTCCGTAAAAGAAGCAACAAAATTAGTAGCCAAATGAGTAAACCACTAGCTGAAATATTTTGCCTTTTTATGGGAAGGAGATGACTAAGCGTTTTCAAACAAAGAAAAATATTGTAGGGCAAAAGGGACGATATTCCTTAATTATTGTAGAACAATACTAGAAGAATAATGCCTGGAACTGCAAGAAAAGATGGCTATTTCATAACTTAAAGTTATTTACTTTAGTTAGCTTCTCAGATAAATCATTTATTTAATCTTAAATAAATCTTATTTATATTCAGCCCTTTAACCGAAAATTAAAATATTTGTGAAACATTAGTAGTAAATAAATTTAATCCACTTAGAAGCCCATAGGAATTCATTTCCAAACGAAAAAGGAATAGTAATATTAATTTAAGTTCGGTCCAGAAGTTGTAATAATTTTATTAGTGCGGCCGAAGCTGAGACAAAACTTCTATCACTTATGCCTTCAGAAATAAGTAGATTTTGGCCTCGAAATCATTAATTCAATTAAAATAATCCCCAGAATCGCATTTTGTGAAAATTCTTTGCATTAAATAAGTATTTTTCAGGGGAAGCAGAAATGAAGAAAACCCGATATTTTAATTCAAATTTATTCTAAAACCTAGGTCTAAATTTAATATTAGGGCGATAGAGCAGTTACATAAGTTAAATATTGATAAGATTTTAAGCTGAAATTTAAAATTCTTCTCCTTGGTTAGTGAATATGTATTTTTGTTATATGGTTAGATATTATTATCTCAAATAACAGGCTATATGATATTTTTCATTAGCCTTATATGGTAAGATATAAAATGGACTAAAAGCTGTCTTGATAAGTTAAAGCATATATTTATTTTAATTGACATACTTAAGAGGAGATTATTTACTAAAGAAGGCCGATTTGCAAAGAATTCAAAGACTTTAACTGTATCTTTAGAGTGATCACTAAAAGGGTTCACCCAGGTTTCGCTTGCAAATATCGATCATGTTTGTTCAAATGCATCTGTTGTTCGATTTCTGATTAATGTTAACTAAATTCAACGGCACGAAACCAAATGTCTTCAAGCCATTGAATTCATCCATGTCATATGTTTTAAGCGTGAAGAGAGCATTTGAGTGTTCTTTTAAATTCTCGTCATCGGAAGCCATTATCTTGGGAAATTTTATTCAAAATTAGTTTATTAACTATCTTAAAATTATATTCCGCTAAATAACTGACTACAACATGACAATCTGTTTTCCTTTTTCATCTTGAACGACTTAAATGCCCAATCTGACGTTTTCTGAAAAAGAGCAATAAGGCAGCGGATTGATTTATTATTTCGGTAAAGGATCTTTTCTTTTTTTAAATCTTGCATTTACTGAAAATAAATTCTCAAGCTTATTTAACTAACGTCTCTAGAAATGTAAAGTTATTAGGTAGTGGAACAAGATTGGAGAGTGGGAGTTTGGGAAAGCGAAAATAAGCGCAAACTTTCACTGGTATAAACCACGCACTTGTGCTAATAGATAAGCCCATACGAAAAAATTCTCAAGAGCCCCAATCAGTTATTACCCAAGTCCGAAAAGCCCATTTTACTGGTGAAAAGAAGGAACCTCTTGCTTCAAGGCTGGCAGCCTCAAATTCGCCTTCTCTGCACATCACTGGTTATTATAGGGGAAGTTAAAACTCCACGTCTAAGCACAACCCCTCTAGTATCGTGGCATTCTCATTTGCAATACAACTCTTGCGGATACATCAGATTAAAGGCCATGTGAAAGCAAAAATGCTTTTGACTATCTACTGAGATCACTCTCAAGCTCATGGGTACTACAATTTTCTCCCACCTATTCCTCTTAAAGGCGTTAGGCAGTTACGCTGCCTCGAGGGTTTCAAATACGTATTGCGGACGTGCAAGAATATTATTTGAAGTGTATTGGGTCAGTGCATTGAAGAGATATCAATAACATATTTTCAAATGAAGAAAATAACCATTCAATCATGGTAATATATTCTAATTCGTTCATTAAAATACTTAATATTTTAACAGCCAAGTTGACCATATACTCTTGAAATGTTAATTCGAAACCATTTCAAATAACAATAAGGTCGGCTGTGAAATCAGCTTCATAATTCAGATGTTTTGTTCGTGTTTGTGTATCCTCAGGAAAAAAACAGCTTGAAGCACAACAAGTGGGTATTTCCTTCATACTGCTTGGGCTAAAAATGGGTCCTTTGAAGCCTCGGTATAGGGTAAGTCACCCTCCGCTGCAAATAGTCATTTCAATTATTTACACAAAATTTTAAAAGTGGTTTATTTTAATGAATACTTGATAAGATGGGAATTTGAATGCCTGTGGGAGGTTAGCTTGGGTGAAAACAGTCTAGAAATTTTTGTCGACTTCCAATGTGCAGGTCTTAACTCTGCTTTTTTTGGAATTCAAATAGTAAAACCGTGGAGGACTATTTGCCTACGCAGCTGCTGGAAGAAAAAAAACTGAATAGAGGCAAGAAGACCGACTCTTCTTGGATAAAAATACGTTATAGGTAAGCAGTTTCTGCAAACCAGAGAACGACACCTGAAATCTAAATTTTGAATTGCCAACTTCCATTCGCACATCATTTATAGGCCAAAGCAAGAAGTCAGATGGAGAACGACTTGTTGTGCCACTACTTTGCTCACTGCATCCTGCCGAGTTCCACCACCTCGGCCATTACTCGATGTCATTTGCTTTCCACAACTAAAACCTGTCATTTTTGCATTACTGTGAGTAATAAAATCACTTCGATTTTGGTTGAATCCCAACTAAGTTGTTAATTGTAAGTTTAGCCTTGGGGCCAGCCAGCATCCCGTCTATAAATGAGAAGTGCTATTAAACGTAAATGTTCGCAACTTCCATCAGCCATTAGAAGTAAACAACCACAACTTTGGCTTTAGTGTGTTTTTAACCATTTTAGTTGCACGTAAACAAAAATTATCTTTCAAAAGAGTCAGTTCAGTAACCAAAATGAATATAAAATTAAATCGCCTGCTAATTGAAAGTTCGGAAAGTTCTTTGAGACATCTTTTTAATTTAATCACTTTCCCTTGAAGGTTCAAGGTCTTTATTTTAGGGTATAAATTGCACAATCTTTGTGCAGAACCTACTCTTGGTGTAATAAAAGAATGCTTTGCAAATTATTTATTGTTTATCTGCGGTATTCAAATTCAGAGAAAAGGAATAATAGAATGAATACAAGCACACTTTATCAGAGTGGTCTACTCAACAACATAAGTTCCTTCATGGATGCGAGTTTCGATTGAGTGTGATTAATGCAAGTTCAAGTCAGGCTAGTTGCTGGAAGTCTAAATCTTGATTCTCCAACTTACTTCAAAAAATGAATTAGAAACTTGGAAAGCGATTCTTATAAGGAAATCTCTTTCTTATCTTATTGAACACCAACCACAAGGAAGTTTTATAAGCAGACTTTTGTTGACATCAACTCACTGCAAATGAAAGCGAAATTGCGAGAAACCGGGGTAGTTAGGAACCGCAGACCTTTTTGTGAAGAATGAAGAAGATTACGATATAATGAAAGCTTATTCAAACTCAACTCTACAAAAAGTTCAGTTGACAATTCGGGATTTTAAATGAAATAAGGTCCGTTAATCCTTTGACGCACACTCCTACTGCTCATATTCTCACTTAAAACAGGATCGTTGCCCCCTTTCCTGAGGTCTTAAATATTTCCACATGAGTATAAGTTGTTTGCTTTGCTTCAGGAAATAAGTGATTATAAATTATAAACATATATTATTTTTAGTGAGTATAAGTCTCCCAAGTCGAAATTATATGCTTTAGTTACCTTAGGCATCAATATCGAGTGATTCTTATCGAATTTTCTTGATCTGTTCAGTCATGCCCAGACACACTTAGTTTTACACCTCTCACAACTCCTTAAAACGGGGGGTTTTTTCATGCAGGTAGGGTGACCTCATTAGTGCTCCCATAAAACACGTGTCGTCGTTGCCCCCTCCCAATCCCCAGCTTGAGACCCCATTAAAAGGAGCTTCACAAAACTGGGACGTGATCTGTGAAGGAGGTGCCCGTTGGTCGGAGTTTATCAGGTCAGGTATAATTAGATTTGTGCCAAGATAGCTTTAGTTCCAATTAAAAATCTTGAGATAACCTTTAAGGTTAACGCTTCCACTCAATTCCAAACTTTCCACCCTTTCCCTTTACACCTTAATGAATTAGGCGAAATTACACTTCCTGTCATTTAAGTTGTCTTTAATGTCTTCCAAAAACAGCACTTACTAGCTTTTGCTGATTTTGTGTACGTTTGTATGATTTAATTTGCTATTAACAATGGCGATCGTTATTCAAGCGTTATAGAAGTTTTATGAAAAAGGTTCTTACAGTATGTTTTTTTCAAGAGGGAAAAAAGTAATGAACTCCTAGTTCATATCCAGTTCATATGTTTCAATTTTGCAACTAAGTTAAAAGTAGGATAAGGGTATTCAATAATGGTTGGGAGGGGGGAGGTAATTTTAGGCATTTTAACCAAGAAACCACGATTTCTATTTGACGAAAGTGGTGGTTATGACCTATTTGTTCCATAAAATATCCTCCACTGTTATTGAGAGGATTCGTTTGTAGTCTAATGAAGTAATATTGTAGTAGAAGTTGACTGTTATGAGCAATGGGTTTGGATTCAATTGCAATTCCTTAACCTCAGTCAGTTCAAAATGATACTACTGCAGCGCAAGGCGCAACCTTATTGGAGCAGAACTAAGCTAATTTGTAAGATCTGACATAGTAGAGGTCGTTCGAGTGAATTCCAATTATAAATATTATAATATATTGTACATTTTTTCATATCTACCACCTTTATAGCTTCGTCAGTGATTTCATAAGCATTAAAGAAAGAAACATATTTCAGCAAGAAGGGACATTGAAAGGGTGGTGCCACCTCTAGCCGATCTTTGAACACTACTTTGTTACAAATGTTCACTTTCTTTTGGAAGCACGCAACTATGAAGTAGAAAAGCAACCATGTGTTTGTGAAAATACACAGGCGTGCAGACCGTAGTTCTTAAAAATTTAGAAATTAAAACAATTATCACAAAATGCATATCACTATCTTCAGAGGTGAGCATCCTAATTGCAAAATTACACCGATAATTACTTGAACTGATGAAGAAATTTCTCCTATAAATTAATTTCCCCGTTTTATTTCAAGATCTCGTCGTTTCATTATTTTTTTATTAAAAAGGCATAAAAATAATTTAATGATAGCCCCTTAATCTTTATAAATAATTTTAGTTAATAGCCAATGTTATTATTCCTCAAAACTGATGGAGTTACGAAAACATTTGCCCCAACTGCTTCATAGACAAATTAGATGGAGTACTAAGAATTGCACTAAATACTATTGAAAAATATAATCCTTTAACCTTATTGGTTAAATTTCTCAAATTTCCTCCTGTTTGCCTTTTTTTCAAATCAAAATCAGCTTACTTTTGTTTGCTAGGACATGCGCGTCCAGATGTGCCCCCTAACTTGCTTATTCTTCTTTCAGGCAAAATGACTACCACATGGGAGCTGACTCATTCTACCATTCCTCCCATGATGAGTAACCCCGGGGGTGATGAGGTCATCAGATTCCCACTTTTTGCCCCACTGGGCAGGGCAAAATTTGTATGACGACCGATTTATAATTAACACCCAAAAAGTGTTGGCTTGTATACATTTGGGTAGAAATGGGCCTAGGGTCAACATTTGAATAAGAAAATGCCTACTTGTCTGAATCAATGTTGAAAACATTAAATTCTATGGGGCTTTCTTAAATACTATGGGAAGGTAATTCATATGCTGGCGTTTTCACTGTGCCATGGCCTGGGAAAACAGGCGCCAAGAGTTGCTTGCGGTCATTTCTTCACAGACTTCAATGAAAAAGACTGAGTTTTTTCCGAGCAAAAATTTATCAATGAAGACCGGAAGAAGGACTTACAAAACGTCATGGTTAATGTTAATCAATAAAAGTACTAAAATGTCTTGACAAACAGTAGACGGATTTCTTCGTCTCTGTAAGTGGGAAAATGAAGAAGCGAAGCTGACAGTTTCTGGTGCAATCGACGTTAATTTAATTACTAACCCCTTCAATTGAAATCTGTAGAAATCAGCAAATTTGACTTGCGGAAGGAGATGAAAATCCATATTCCCATTCATTCCTCAAGTTAAATCCTAATAATTAGGCTACCGCTTGTCTTATCGACAAATTGTATCAGAAATTATTCATTCTAATCGTTACAAACAGATACATGAGGTGTTTCACATTGAGATCTTATCAGGGGATAGTGATCATTTTGATACAAACGTATTCCGAATACTTAAAATAATTATTTATTAAATAAAATCCCTCAACAAATTAGGTGAACTTCGAGATTAAGCTTTCTTCCCTTAATGTGATTTGTGACAGCATTTTACATACTTGTTTCGGCAATAAACCACAACTTAACCAACAGTGAGTTTAATAAGTGTTGTTTAGGCAGAACAACGTGGTCTAATTTGTTTTCTACTCAACCCAACTGCCTCATCTTGAGATTAGATATACACTCTCAAACGTTGCTAATGGCCGCCTAGATATTCGCACCACGCTTCTGATGGGGGTGCCGACATCAATATTTTTTACCAAGGGGTGTGTGATAGACTTACCTCATACGACAAAAAAGTCTATTACCTGGCAGATGACTTCAAACTACCATCACCCCACTCTATGTCATATTCGACTACTATCACAGTACTCATCCCACCTTTTTTCACCTTATCTAAGCCTCCACAGTACTCATCCGTCATATTCGACTACTTTCTCAGTACTCATCCCACCCTTTTTCCACCTTATCTACCTTCGTCTTCTCTTCTGTTCCCTCCCCCCTCTTGAAATTTTTACACGTTGATGTTACTTCCCTTCTGTGAAGACTAAAGTCAACTAAAGGGCTAATGATAACAATCAAAACGCCTGTATTATTATTATCATAAAGACTGCCATTTGATATAGACAGTTTTTTTACCAATTGCGATGTAAGCATTCTTATTTGATTTAATCATCTCAACACTCAAGATAGCGAAATTTACTAGTAAGGGCTCAAACGGGACTCAAAGAGAAGATGCCATAGAGCCTTGATCTAGTTTCTGGAGGCATTGGGTTAACTACTTTATTGTTAGGAGTTTAGTCAGTTAAGCAATGTCCAGATATTCCGAAGCTAAATGCTTATGATTTGAAATCTTATTTTTTGCTTAATTTATTGTCCACATTATTCAAATCCCGATTTAAATAAACAGCCATGAGTAAAAAGTTAACTAGCAATGAGATTTTAAGCATTACAGATCCACTTTCAATCATACGCTTAGCTAAATATTGACTGCATTTATAGGAAAACAGAACTAATTTTGCATTCAATAACACCAGGTTAAAAGTGTACAGAAAGCAGCCAATTAGACACTCTCTATTTGCCTACAAGGCAGAACATTAAACACTGAAAATCGATTAGTAGTGGTCCATAAATCACAAAAGATGATTTGACTTTCACTCACTCATTAACGAATACTTAAATTTTCCCATCTCCTGCCAAAGATCACATTATCATGTCCGCCTGATTAGTTAAATTAATTCTCAAGACTGTCAATTCAGTAATCTAGCGAACCTGGATCGTTAAGGGGAGCTCTATTTCAATGGAAAAGGTATTCATTCTCAAATTCATGTCAAGTAAGAAGAACTCAAGAATTTAGATCTTTACTAATGAGCAATTGTAGCTTTTTCACTTTTGGCTGAAAAAAATAGAACTGAAATGGTCCATATCCTGGTGATTTTGTAATGTCACCCAATGACCCCTATAGTTTAAGCGATTCGTCGGTCATTGGTGGAAACGAGATTGACATTAGTTGATGGATGTGATGGGGAAAGGAGAATAATTTCAGATCTTAAATGATTGAGGGATAAGGGAATTTTATAAAATTTAGAAATTTGACTAACTGTTAATGAAGCGGGGGGCACCACGTGGATCAGTCGCATGGGATTTAAATTAAATGACAGGCTTTATGATAGTTGACTTGGGGCTTCACAGAGGGAAGGAACGTCAAGGGCACAAAAGTCGAGGGGGGAAACAGAAGAGTCATTTACAGATATAAAAGAGATAGACACAAAGATAGAGAAAAGGGTAAGGTGAGTACTGCGGAAATGGTAGAATATGAAATACAATCGAGCCATGGTAGTTTGAAGTCAACTGCCTGTTTATAAAGTTTCTTGTCGCATGAGTACACATTGCTTAGTGTGCACCACGTGAAGATAAGTCCATCGCGCACCCATCAATCACAATGGAGAGTCCTTCACCCCAATTGTTGAGGACGTCCGGGACAGTAAGCGCTCCCTACGTCTCCTACGCTCCCACCTTCTTTTGGTGTTGCAGCTGATGGTGAGGAGAGTTTATGCTTCATATGAGAAAATTACACTATCTGAATGCGGAAGCTAATAATTAGACAAAGTTTCGATTCAGGGAATGGATAAAGAATTATATGCGTTCAATAACTCAATTCTAAATATTAATGATTTAGAAGTATTCAAGGTTTTCACTAGCAGCACTTAGAGTATTTAAGCGTGACACGCCGTGCACGCACCAAATCTAGCTTGCAAATATTTGACGTTTATACATAATGTTCAACTCAGCAGATGTTAGACCATTGACATCACCGCAATTTGCTTGAAGACCATCAGCCACGAGTCGTAAATACTATCACTCAAAGCACATCTTACTTCTTTCAACTAATTTACAGCATTGCTTTCTTTTAAATAGAATATCGTCTGTAAATTTCCTGCTTACCTATTAGATAAAGCCAACAATATTGGTAATTTTCTATATTTAGTGGAAGGTAGGATGACAATTTATCATCTTTGTAAAGTGATTAAGCATAAAAATAGACAAATATACTTGCACGTAACCTCCTCCCATCTTGATAAAACATACCCTCATTGAGCGCATGATATAAAGCTTTTACCGATCATACCTGGAGTAAATGGCTATCTTATCATAGGAAAATGAATGATGTCTATAAAGAGTTTTCAAGGTAAACTTTGCTGTAACTGATGTAAGTTGATGGTAATTTACTTGATGACAGAAAGTGAAATATAACCCAACATTTTGCACATATCATTTTTATCATCCACGCACGGTGTTATACAGATTATAACTCCATAACGATGAAATAGCTACATAGCCTCTATTCATCAAGCTCCAGTTGCTAGATTTCATTTAAGGGCATCTAGTTTAGAGTTGAAATAATGAGGCTAATGTGAGATGAAGACCACTTAAGATCACTAAAATAAACATAAGTCTTAATCCCCAATGACTCGCTAATTCGTTTGCTGCAATACACCTAATTTTTAATCTCTCTTGCTCAATGCTGTTCTCAAAAAACACTCAATCCGTTTGCTCGAATCACATTTATATCAATCAAAATGCAGAAGTAGATTTACCTGTCAGGGGTGTGCGATAGACTTACCTCCACGTGGTGCACTCTGGGCAACGTATACTCATACGGCAAAAAAGTCTATTGACTGGCAGTTGATTTCTGACATCAAACTACCATCACCTCACTCTATGCCATATTCGACTATTTCACAGTACTCACCTCACCTTTTTTCTACCTTTGTGTTTGTCTCTTACATCTTTGAAACACTCTTCTGTTCCCCCACCCCCCCCCTCTCAACTTTTTTTACTTTGATGTTCCTTCCTCTCCGTGAAGCCTGAAGTCAACTAAAGAGTTAATGATAACCATCAAGACGC
>UZAE01012333.1:13420-28201 GCA_900617975.1 Rodentolepis nana
AAGAACGCATCGCAAGTACAAAATAAGTTATGTGCCGTATATGGAGATGAAGCCGCCTTAAAAGAAAGGCAGTGTCGAAATTGGTTTGAAAGATTTCGTTCCGGTGATTTTTCACTGAAAAAATCACAACGATCTGGCCGCCCAGTCGAAGTGGATGAAACCCATATCAAGGCCATTATCGATTCAAATCGTCACAGCACAACACGAGATATTGCAGAGAAGCTCAATGTGTCGCATACATGCATTGAAAAAAATTAAAAACCCTTGGTTATGTCAAGAAACTTGATTGATGGATCCCTCACCAGTTAAAGGAAATTCATTTAACGCAACGGATTAGCATCTGTGATTCGCCGCTACTGAAACGCAATGAGAATGATCCATTTCTGAAGAACCTAGTTACTGGCGACGAAAAGTGGATAGTTTATAACAATGTTACTCGCAAGAGACCATGGGTGAAGCAAGATCAACCAGCCCAAACAGTATCAAAAGCAGAGATTCACCAAAAAAGATTATGCTGTCAGTCTGGTGGGATCACAAAGGTATTTCGTATTTTGAACTCATGCCGCAGAACCAAACGATAAATTCAAATGTGTATGTTGAAGAACTCGAAAAACTGAAAGAAGGATGCAATTGAAGATAAGCGGCCGGCATAATCAAATCGGAAGGGTGTTGTTTTCCATCATGATAACGCAAGGCCCCACACATCTTTGGTTACTCGGCAAAAATTATTGGAACTGGGTTGGGATGTTTTGTCACACCCACCATATAGCCCTGATCTTGCGCCTTCGGATTACCATTTGTTTCGTTCCATGCAAAACTCTTTAAATGGTAAAATTTTTAACAACGCGGATGTTGTTTTTTAATAGCAAAGACCAGACATTTTACGAACGGGGAATTTTTACTCTGCCAGAACGATGGAAAAAGGTCATCGACAAGAACGGCCAATATCTAATTGAATAAAGTTATATTTTTAAACGAAAATTCCGAATTTGCCTTCTTATTTGAAATCGGCAATGACTTAGTTGCCAACCTAATAGCTGCAAGGCCTTTCATATTATTTTTATTAAGAAATCAATATGCTTTGTTATAATTATGATAATTGAACAATTTTGTAATCTCAATTAGTTGAAGTAATATCTGAGTGAAATGGCGAGATCAATCATTAGATATTAATTATAGCAGTTAAGGGTTACTGACGATACTCTAGAGGATAAGAATCGTTAAATTAGAATTTTTAATGCGTGCGGTCCCTTTGATGAATACACCAAAACTTTTGCTCCAAAATCAATTAGATTAAGAATTTGTTACCTTGATGTTGCACCATCGTTACTTCTTTGGTATCATATTATTCACCCCGAATTGAACTTAGTGCAAGTAGTGAGCCACATTTAATAAACAATTTTTTATTAAAGAAGGTCAACAAATTGATACTTCGTAATCTTGAAGTCGTTTTTCGTACGTAAAGCAAATAAGTTCATTTTCATCCCAAAGGCATGAAACGTTGATATCAAAATAAATTTATTAGAAAAAGGTAATTTACACACTATAAAAAATTACATAATAAAAATAGAAAGAGGTTCCTTTGCACAAAAGAACAGTAAGAGTGGAGGTCTATTCTTCAAGGCTGGCAATAAATCCAAGAAATTCTTTATAGTCTAATTTACCATTATGATCAACATCAAATTCGGCTACCCAGTCCTCAAGAACAGGAATTAAGGATTCCATGGATGCACATCTGAGAAAATTTTCAAGTTCCGGAATATCAACGGTTCCAGAATGGTCCGTATCGAGTTCATCGAATAAGCTTTTCCATCTAAAATAACATAGGAATAATGAAACTCAAGGAGTGAATATCTTTAATAAAAATTGATCGAAAGCCTTACGCTTCCATGGGCTGAGAAGAAATACCAAGGGCTATTTCATATTCTCCTCTTGTTATAATTCCATCTCCGTTAAGATCAAGTTGATCCATTAATTTCTAATAAAAATATTAAAACGTAATATATTTATTTAAATTTTAGGTAAATATTAAAGGCGTTTGGGTAAATTGAAGTTATTTATTGTAAGTGCAAATCAATTTTAAGTAAGTAACCATAATTTTGATATATCATTCTCACGCGTTACTTTTATAATAAAAAATAATTTTAAATTGATGGTTCTAAAAATTATAGAGAAAAAATAAAATTTACATCAGCTTCAGAGGCCCTGATTCCTTGAGAAGCTAATGCTTCAACTAATTCACTTCGATCTAGTGTTCCACTGTTGTCTTTGTCCGCCATTGCAAAGGCCTTGAGATAACGGTGTCGATTTGGTGACATTTTCAGTTTACTACAAGGAAGTCAAATAAATGATTTCCCAATAATAGCTTAAAATGACTTTAAAATCAAAGTTATACAAATGATGGGATCATTATCATGTATTTGAAAATGCATAAGAATTCACATAGGAAGATTGTGAGGTACCCACCTTTCTATTGAGATACAATATGAGTGAACGTAGGTGGTCAGCCTATTTATCTTCTTTTGAATTAAGTGATTTCATAGGCTAGTTTCGATGTAATTCAAAGAGAATCTTAATATGTGTTTTGTATCAAAACAGCAATATTCTATGTGAAACACATGTATCTCAATTAAAGAATGCATATTGAAATTAGTTTAATTAAATTAGTTATCATTGAAGCAGGTGCCCACTGTCTCTTTGAAAATTTTTATGGCTCAAGTTATTGTTAAGTTGTTCAACTTCTTGGCTAATGAGGTTACTTCAAATTTTTCTACTGCGAGTGCCCATTGAGCACATTTGTATAACTCTAAGTCATAATACTATGGTAAAATAACCTCTCTCTAGTGCGAAATACTTTTATAGTCTCCGATAATTGCCCTCATTTTCTCTTTCACACGGAAACTGCATTAAAGCAACCGTGAGATAATAACTTAAGGTAATCTCTTTGCTTTAATATTAACTCAATATATAAGGCATCGCATTAAATTATGAGAAATACTACCTAGTTATTGGTAAAGTGCCATGTAATGAAATGGAATCTTTTCATTTGTTTCGCAAAAAATACAACACAAAAAACTTGACAATAATAGTATCAATTACTGTGAATAAAAGCGAAAACTCTTACAAACGTAGGAAATGTTCTAATTTTGAATGAAAAGCGTTGGTGGGTCTGTGGAGTACATTCTGGAGGGTGTGCGGGCGTATGCTCAGTGGACTTCTCAGCTAATCAGCTATTAATGTTCATTTCAGCTATGTTAAATGCATTCAATTACTAATTTGGTTTACTGTGAGCAAAAAGTTCAAATTAATGTTGCACTTGTATTTCCATACCAGGGATACTGTGTTGAGGAGGTTTCTGAGAATATGTTGAGGTTTATTCATTTAGCGATCTGCTTCAAGTCCCCTCAGAAAAAAAATTAGTTTTATCATCGGAAATTGTACTATTTTCAATCATTTTTAGTGTTATTCATTACAAACCATTACTAAATCCTTTCAAATTGCATTAACTAAACAATTAATAATCGAGCAAATTCGAGTTACGTATATTAAATTAGTGGGAATTAATTGAAATTAAATATGTTCTTCTCTGATTCTAATATTCTATATCCATTTTTCCTCAGAAATTCCGTTTAAATTTTGCGCTAACTACACGTATAATTATAAGATGAGCTTTTGGTTTTTACGTCACTCAAACAATGCCTACAAATAAAAGTCGGTAATAGGTGGGGGGGGGGGGGGGGTTTAAATCATGACAGACGACACCCACCAAAAGGTGACTTTGATTTTTTATCAGATCTAGACGCGAGTTATTCTTTAAAGCTAGTTAGCCTTATTAATTAATTTTTTAAATTTACAAAAAAATGTGTTAACTTTATAGAAGACTCAAATTTAGCTACAAATGTCCTTTTAGGCTTTCATAAAATGGGCTGCTTTCATCGAAAAAGGTTGTGTAACTGGAACAATCAGGGTGCACCACGAGGAGGTAAGACTTCAAACTACCATGACCCCACTGTATGTCATATGCGACCCCTTTCCTCGTTACTCATCTTACCCTTTCTGAGCATTGGTGTCTGTCTGTTTCTTTTACATCTGTGAATCACTCGTCTATTCTCCCTCTCGAATTCTTCTCATTTTGATGTTCCTCCTCCCCTCTGTGAAGCCCGAAGTCAACCAAAGGGCTAATGATAACTGTCAAAACGCCTGCCATTTGTTATAAACAAACTTGTCGTTAATTTAGTCGCCACTTACTCCTCATCCTCCTTAATGTGTTCGATCTTTTATTTGCCCTCATTGCTGTGGCCCTACTGGGAATTTCTCATTTCCTCATACAAGCACTATAGGGTTATCGATCAATGCTCGTGTCTTAGCATCTACTTTATTACTAAGACACACCCGGTGTGCAATATGGGAAGAAAGTGCTTGATTATGCGATTTGTATATTAATCAATAGTTTTCTTTCTTGAAATAAATCATGTAAATGCGAAATGTTCTACAGGTTTTTAAATGCCCTGTGTTCACACATCGTCATGGCTCATAAACGAAGTCCCATAAAATATATGAAAATTCCTGCATCGTTGACGTCAAGATTGAACAAATTCCTTACCTTAAAGACCTACTGTAATTGAGTGATATGTAGGAATGCATGGCATTGACACAAAAGAACTATCTTGGCAACGAAGGTATGATAAAAGGGCAGATAAGCGATATGAGAAAAACACCAAAGGAGAAAGTCAATTTCAGTAGTCGTTAAAATGAAATACAAAGCACGCGGCAATTTCCAACTGAAATATTAAAAGCAAATATTACGAAACGCAAATATGGTGCTTTAAACTTTTTTCCCTCATATAGATGAATGAATGATATGAAGAATAAAGTGAAAGGCTTCAGCGAAAAATGCACATTTTCAATTATAAAGAAGTGAAATTTGGGATATGGGAGTAAAATGATGACTGAAATACCGCCCTAGCTCAATCAATGGGAAAACCAACTCTGTTTCTTCTTCAACGAAGTAGCAAGTACCATAAATTAATCTGCCCCAACTTCTCATCTTTAACACATCTTAGTCCTTGATTCAGTCTTCAAGAAATGATATGGCAGACTCCATGCATCCGTTTATGAGAAAATCGTTAAAAAATCTGCATCAATTGATCCATAATGATCTTTATCCAACTCACCAAAATGTGCATTCAATATGCGAAAAATGTCAAAAAGTAAATATACGGTTCAAATGTACGGTGCAAATTTTGGGCATTCATACTCTAATGGGTTGATTAAATAAACACGGGACAAATTTAATTTCCTCAAATAGAAAACCCTTTTTTCCATCTAAAACCAGGTAATCTCCATTAAATCCTGCGATCAAAGAAAGTTATTTAAGACACGCTTTACACCTAAGGTGTCCTGATAAGATTCATCAACTTACTTCTATTTCAGAAAATGAAAGACTTTCCATTAAAAGGGAGTATCTTCGATCATTACGAGATAACGGCTATTCATATTATCTGACTAGATAAAATAGGTTTAATCAGGTTATTTTAGTAAAAAAATATTCCAATTTTCGAGAGAAGTATGGGTATCATCTGAGAAAAATACCTCATTATTTTATATCACAGGGTTGAATGAACGATATTATGGATGACTACAGAGAATTTTCTAAGAGAAATATTCTAAAACATATCATCCACCCCCATTATTGACAAGGGTGGCACAATAACAAAGAATTGGAGCATGAAAAATAGCACATAAATTGTTGTGGTTATATAGGCTAATGTCGTGACAACAGTACAATGTATGAATTTTCACTTACTTGTAAGAAAAGGCCTATCCATGTGGATTATATTGAAAGTATGGGTCTCATGCATAAAGGTAGAGAACCTGCTTTCAGAAATAGGAGCTGTGGCAAATTGATCCTGGCAGACGTATTTTACAGACATGATTAGTTGGTATTTTGCCTAAAGTCCCTTGTTTAGCATATATATGCATTAGACTGTATGAATTTAAATTCTATTTATAATGTTTCCTTAAATATTAGAAGAAATAGTTATTTTAAATTTTCGATTCTTTGTCAAAACTATATACTCGCATCATCTCGATTTCAATAGGGCCAACAAGGAATGATTTGGCTAGCAGTAATGTGAATGAATGATGGTGAGTTTAAATTAGATTTGCCAGTACGAAATTATTCAAATGAAAAGCATATCTCATTCAAATATCGCCACAAATTATGACGTAGTTCAAACTGATGGTCGCGGTGTCTTAAAGGCTGTGTAAATGGACCTAATATTTTTCTAATAATTTCATTGGGATGTCACGTGTGGCATTTTACTAAAACATAACTATAAATTAAGTCAAATAATCATGCTCTTGGTATTTATTGCAACATGGCTAAATAATATTGTAGGCGAATAATAAAATTGCATAATGGTGTTGATTTTTAGGTAAGAGAGTGTTAATACATAAAATGGGATAACATGATGAAAGTACTGACAATAGGGTGAGAACCAATGTGAGATTTAAGTTAGACAAACTCATTATAGCGCAATTAAAACTCTTTTAAATGAACTGAATTCGAATATGACCGTCTGTGGAAATGGGCTAAACAATACGTAGGTGTTCAGGATACATAGCAATAGAGTTAAGGGTTTTCACTTTTATTAATCAATAAAAGTAACGTATTTTAAACATTAAGATAATAGGAAGTGGGGATTCCTACTGAACCATCAGTATATTCACCCTTATACAATTTATATATGCTGCACTGAATTGGATTGGCCTGTTCAAGAATGTGAAAAAGAGTTCCTTAACACTCGCTAAATGGGAGATGCTGAAAGGGGCAATTTAATTTGATTAGGTAAATTCAAGTTACACTGCAAAAATGGCTATTGAAGGATGTCTTAAAATATTAATGGTTTTAACATATTGCCTAATATTTTACATTTCTGCGAATTCGACATAAGAAAGTGTGAAAATTATATTCTTTTAGCAAACTTATCGAAATTGCAAATATTTAAATGATGGGTGTCTGCCTTTTTTCAGTATTTAAAAGCAATGCATATACTAATGACACATTAGCTATATGATTAATGGTTATACAACTAAAATATGAGTTGCATATTTTAGCTTGAAATTAAAAGTAAGTGAATATTAGTTTAAAATGACATTCCGTTTACATTCCAGACGGACTTCGCTTTGTTAAATATTATGTCTCATAACTTTCCCCAATATTTATTAATAGGAATTTTCCGCTCATAAATTTCGATCATTGTAAAATTTGCTTTCTTTTTGTCATTACAACTGAATACTCTGATCATATACAATGCTTTAAATTTTTTATACAACACATGCACAACACGATATGCATATTTTGTTTAACGCTAGATTTCTTCCACACTAGATGAAACAATGCAAATGGAAAAAGAATTAAATTGAATGATTTGCTGTACACAGCTTCTTTCGGTCTTCCCAAAATATCCATGAGATATGTGTCTCACATTAATGAATGAGAATGTATTTTATTTGTAAAAGTGATATTAAATTAAATTCTTATTTTGATATTACATTACAGTCCTCAAATTTTGTATGCACTCCTAAATAGTATAAGAATAGAAGACATTTTACGGTATGGTCATATTAATAGACATGGGGTGTGCGATAGACTTACCTCCACGTGGTGCACCCTGGGCAACGTATTCTCATACGGCAAAAGAGTCTATTAACTGGCAGTTGGCTTCTGACTTCAAACTACCATGACCCCATTGTATGTCTTATTCGATCACTTCCACCATACTTATCCTACTTTTTCTCTGCCTTTGTGTCTATCTGTCACTTTTACATCTTTGAATTACTCTTCTGTCCCCCTTCTCCACTTTTTCTCACTTTGATGTTTCTCCTTCCCTCTGTGAAGCCCGAAGTCAGCTAAAGGGCAAATGATAAGTATCATAAAGCCCGCCATTTGAAATAAATAAATATTAATAGACATTAAATTATGAATGTAAGGGGAGGGAATAAATTGGAAGTTTTACATTAATGAACCTTTTTCTTTCATATAAATCCCATGTTGAACACATAATTTACAATAAATAAATAGCATTTAAAACACTAATATATCTTTATTTCGTGCAAATAACTGTTACTGGTGCACTGATTTTGTCATGTTACCTGAAGTTTGGCAAGCAGGCATATATTACGCTTATTGTATAAGATTTTAAACTCTGATATAATAATGGATATAAAAGGTAGTTAAAAGTTGATTAAAATTATAAAATAGCAATAATGATAAAAAATATTAAAAATGATACAGACAGTTAGTGGATTAAGGAAGCTTATTAGAGTTATGAAAATAAAACGATTAAAAAATTTTCAGTCAAGTGTTATATGGATTAGTAAATAGTAGGAATTTAGAATCTTTCTCTTAAACTCCAATCATTTAAATAAAAAACGTTATTTAAATAAGACCCTTATTATCAAATTTAAATATAAACTAAATTTATTCATTTAGTTACTTATTTGTTTATATTAACTAACTTATTTGTAAGCTTTGACCTATACCTGGCTTCATTTGCAAACTTACAAAATGGGTAATTTTGATTTACCAATTCTTTGCACTACGCAATTATAACATCAATCAAAACATTATAATAATTTCTTGATAAAAATCAGAGATAAATCAATTCTAAATTTCTTGAATTTTTTTAGTTCGCATCTATAACTGCTATAACTGAATATTTTTGACTTAAAATAATGTTTCATTTTAAGGTGCTCATCCACCACCTTATAAATTTTTGATTTTTCTGTAATATATATATATATATATATATATATATATATATATATTTAACTCCATCGTTTACTTTCATTAATCTTTATTATATTAGAACGATCTCAAGAGAATCCACACAATGCTGGTAATTTATATATTAGTTATTTTGAGTTAATTTTTCAATTATAACTATTTAATTTACTTATAAACTTATAGTGATTACTCAGCCTGCTCTTGGAAAAGAGCCACAAGAAATATATTGTCCATCGTGTCGTAAAACCGTCTTATCTGAGACCTATACTAAAACTGGTCATGGGACTTGGCTTATGTGTGCAATATTGGCCCTTATAGGGTAACTTCAATTATTTAATAATTTATTATTATTAGATGCGATTAAGGTTGCTGCTTTATACCCTTTTGTGTGAAGTCATGCAAGGATGTTCAACACACTTGTCCAGAGTGCGACAGAATTGTGGCTACCAAAGAGTATAAGCTCTTCGGTTAAATTTCAGATTTCCATTTATTTTCGTGTTCCCTTTTATTTCTAAATAAATTATTTCATAATGTCAAATTTTATCTTTCAGTGGATTTCATAAAATTTTGTAATTTTCACAGATTAAAGTAATTTGAAATGACTAATTGGCAAAAATTTGATACAATTATGATGTTCAAGCCTTAGTAGAGAGAGGCGTGATAGATTTAGGGAATAATTGGAGCATTTAAGTACTTCAAATTATAAGCATACTCAATCACTTTCCATATACTGTTGAATTACTATCCCATTATGAAAACATTTTATTTCAATTATTTTTTCATAGAAAATGATTATCACCCAGATACCTTTAATAATTGACGAAATACTTACCACAGGCATGCTCATAATTAACGATATCATCATAATTTAAATTTTTGATATCAAATGGAAACAGCAAAAATTCATTTATTTTAAATATATTGTGATAATTAATTTGATCATTTTGTATTTACCTTCCAAAACATGCTTATATTAAGTCTTGAATGTGATACCCTTTAAGCACTAGAATAAACTGTTAGAGGATGTGACCAACTTGACACAATGGTCACTACCTTTTCGCACAAAACACCCGAAATGAGTGCATCTTATGGTGATAAATCCCAACTCAGTCTTTTATTTACTTCCTGACTGTGGGTTGGCCCATGCCCATTAGGTGACACTATGAAAGTGAGATGAATCCATCGTTAGTTGAATATGAGCGAATGAAATTGTCAATTGCATTTTATCATTTTTTCCAGTGGGCAATGTTCACAGAAAGTAGTGAAATTCTTACTAATTTATCACCAGCTACATAGCTGAGGATGCAATGGCTGTTATTGAAAATCTGAGACTGACCACCTTATATTTCTTCAAAATTTTAATACGTATGCATTTTAATTCAATCAACCAGTTATGCAAACTTTAAGGTGAGATCTCTGAGTCATTGGAAAATGCTTGTACCATTATTTCGCGGTAATATATATTAAATCGATCAGCAAATACAGCCAGGCAATTAGTTAACACAATTGTAACTAGCTATTCTATCAAAAGATCTGTAGTTATTAGAGGGTACAGATATATGAAGACGAATTGATCAATCATTCCAATATATCGACCAGATTAAAGAGCTATTGTGTGGCATGAAACCTTTCTTGAACCTTCGACGCAAGTTCTGAATTTGTAAGAGTGCTATATTGAAATAACGTCGAAAAATACAATCATAAGAATGGGCCCTCATTGACAATGGGGGGCTCTTATGGCGTTTAAGCTCCCTTTTCTATTCTCATTTGCTGTTCCTGTACCACTATCTTCTTCAATCTCTTTCCCTCCAACTTGACAAGTGGACCAATTCAACTCTTGTTTCTAGGTTTAGAGAATGGATGTTGTATTTCGTCAGTCTTCTTGAAAACTAATTCCCACCCAAGGTGATTTCTGAATCCATCGCACTCAGTTAATTGGAGTCCATTTGTTTAATAAATCGATTGCAATTGTTAATCAACTTAGTTAGATCAAAATATTTCCCTCGAATCTATCTCATTTCATTTTTGAGACTAACTCTTTTTACGAATTAGTGAAATAAAATAGTTTTATTGCTCAAGTTCGAAAAAAGATTACTTGAATAATATGCACTGAAGTAAATATTAAGGCGGCTCATGTTGCTTCAAGAAATGATTTATCCCAATGATTTAAAAGTAACCAGAAGCGTGTTTCATTTAAAATTCCTACCATTATTGTTTGAAATTGAGCACAAAGATATTAACAACAGTCGAAAGATTAACACTTAGTGCGAGTTGGCACTTTAGGCTTTAAAAGAACATTTTATCTCGCACAACGATAACATTTAAACAGACAATGCTGATAACACTAATGGAAATAAGCATCAGTTCGTCATATTTGATTAACATTTACTGCCGTTAATATAAGCAAAAGTGAAAGTAAGATTTAAGTTAGATTTGACTCAAAATTCTTTCCTTTCATGATTCGGTATTGTTTTAATTTGCTCTAAAATTTCAGTTTACCTCTAGGTGGGTGATTATAAATCTCAATGCTTGGAAAATGGAACCTTGCTACAAGACAGAAAACACTTTGGCCCATCAATCCGCAATAATTTGTTGAGTAAGAAAATGCAGACTGATAGATAAATGGAACGTGATTGATGGAGCGGATTTTAAAGTCAATATATCCAGTCTCTTTTAGTAGTCATGCATCAAACTGAGTTCATTCATATGTTAGGGGACTGGGAGTAAAGTTATTAAATGCAAATCATTAGATCCTTTATTAGCTAATAGGTATTAGAATTTAAATATTGTATTTAATGAAAGGTCAAATCAATTTAAGTCTTTTATGAGGGGCTAATTTTGAATTTAAAAAAAAAACACAAAAACGTTGGAATGCTGTTCACCTCTAAATATTTCCCATCAATCTCAGTCAAAGTGAATATATCTCAACATATATATTTTTAGAAAATCAGCAGATATGTGAAACTATTCATGCACACATGGAAAGGAATAATTGTTTTTATATTCTACTAGGCTTTTGCTCACATAGAACGCCTCTAGTTGTTTTAGCTTTCGTATATTAATTGCACGTCAAATTCCCATTTGTAAGATTCAATGAAATCGCATTTTAGCTGTACGATATTTAAAATACCTTATTTATTTCAAATGGCAGGCATTTTGTTAGTCATCATTACCCCTTTATCTAACTTCAGGGTTCACAGAGGAGGATGGGGAACATCAAAGTGTCAAACAGTCGAGAGGAAGGGGGGAAGGGGACAGAATAATGATTCATAGATGTAAAAGGGACAGACAGGCTCAAATGTAAGGCGAGATCTGCTGAAATGGTGGAATATGGCATACAGTGGGGTGATAGTAGTTAGAAGGCAGAAGTCAACCGTCAGTTTATAGATTTTTTTGCCGTATGAGTATACGTTCAATTTCGGTTGGAATTCTTAATTACACCTTAGCTTAAGATGAATTTGTAATATTTTTTTAGCCTAAAATTAATATTGGAGAACTGTGACTGGAAATGTCAATTAAGCCCACTCTGAAATAAATCCTAATACTTGGTTGGTAATTTGTTAAAAAGATACTGTGGCGTGTGCTCTTGAAATGAAAGATAGGGATTAAAAAAATAGGCCTATAAATAATCTTCTATGATTCGAAAGTTTCAACTTTAGACTGACAATTTAAAGTATACTTATAAATAGCAATAGGTGGTCCTTTAAAATAGTGAAGAAGAGCCTGTGAGTTTTGATTAATAGTGTGGAGGAATAAGGGCGAATAGTTTGATAAAATTGGCAGCAATACTGAAATAATTCACTAAATCGCATACCTTTGTCAAAATTCATAGAAATTGAAAAAAAGATTGTTGAATAACCTGAAAGCAACTGATTTGATCGACTGTAAGTAAACACATCACTATTCATGCAAACCTGGATATGTGATAATTGCATTAAGCATTAAAGATTTCAGATCTTGACTGTGTAATGGATTGAACTAAATATACAAAAGTAACCGAGTTCACTATTTGCTCCAGTAGTTACCATGGACGATTTCAGTGAATAATTCCCAGCTAAAAGTCTTCAATTGACAATAAATTCGGCTTTTGATAGGTAAATGGTTTTATTCGAGCGAAAGAAGGCAGATAATAAGGTTAGTTTAGACAGTTTTAAGTAAATATGTTGTCCAATTTATTGCTATTGTACAATTCATATTAAAAGCGTTAATGAACTAATGCACTATCGAATATACCAAAACGTATTTTTGGTAACGGGAAAAAGATCTTGCTGTTTGAACTCGCGAATCGCTGGAGACTAATTGAAATGGAACTATTGTTATGACGACACTTTGCCATGCCAAGTCATGTTGGAGAAAGCCGGAATGCACATTTATACGTTTGATCAGTCCATATCCAGGTTTACATTTTTATTATTAGCAATTAAATTCTTCTATTTCCAGAGATGGGGGTTAGAATTTTACTTTATATCAATAAAGTCCATTCTCAAAGTCAATGTGTAATATTCGATGAACTTACTTAGGCTTACATGAAAGAGCTAAAAAGTACAAATTTCGCTCCAATTCATCAAAAAATTTTAAATTATTCATTTTTACCCTTCAAGATCGCCTCAACTCACTTCCCGCCATTAATGGTATGACAGGCAAAGAGTCCATATTCCTGTGTGATCTATTTCGATAAGAAGTAATATTCCTTTTGCCAAACGTAGAAATTTGAACACTGAATTATCTTTTTATGACTGCTTTGAATGAAACACTGAAAAATCTTGAAGGTATTGCATTTTGTTTTATTTTTAACATGAATCGAATTCCTATATTTTACATAGGGGGATTTGTGATTGACTTACCTTCATGTGGTGCACCGTGGGTGACGTATAGTCATGTACAAAAAGCCCATAAACAGGCAATTGACTTTTGAATTCAAGTTACACGACCAATCCGTGTGCTTGAATCGACTACTTCCACGGTACTCACTCACCTTATCTTTATCTTTACTCTTCTTTTCCCTTTTTAACTTTTTGTGACTGATGGATTGAGGTGGTTATAGAGGTTAGTGTTGTGACAACAATACAATGTATGAATTTTCACTTACTTTTAAGAAAAGGCCAATCCATGTGGATTATATTGAAAGTGTGAGACCCAAGCATACACGTAGAGAACCTCCTTTCAGAAATCGGGAACTGTGGCAAATTGATCCTGGAAGACGTATTTTACAGACACGATTAGTTGGCATATTGCCTAAAGTTCTTTAATTGGCAAATATATGCATTAGACGGTATGAATTTAAATCCTATTTATAATGTTAAATTAAACATTAGAAGAAATAGTTATTTTAATTCCTCGATTCTTTGACTAAACTTATTTATTTATTTATTTCAAATGGCAGGCATTTTGTTAGTCATCATTACCCCTTTATCTAACTTCAGGGTTCACAGAGGAGGATGGGGAACATCAAAGTGTCAAACAGTCGAGAGGAAGGGGGGAAGGGGACAGAATAATGATTCATAGATGTAAAAGGGACAGACAGGCTCAAATGTAAGGCGAGATCTGCTGAAATGGTGGAATATGGCATACAGTGGGGTGATAGTAGTTAGAAGGCAGAAGTCAACCGCCAGTTTATAGACTTTTTTGCCGTATGAGTATACGTTCAATTTCGGTTGGAATTCTTAATCACACCTTAGCTTAAGATGAATTTGTAATATTTTTTAGTCTAAAATTAATATTGGAGAACTGTGACTGGAAATGTCAATTAAGCCCACTCTGAAATAAATCCTAATACTTGGTTGGTAATTTGTTAAAAAGATACTGTGGCGTGTGCTCTTGAAATGAAAGATAGGGATTAAAAAAATAGGCCTATAAATAATTTTCTATGTCTCGAACTTTCCAACTTTAGATTGGCAATTTAGAGTATACTTATAAATAGCAATAGGTGGTTCTTTTAAATAGAGACATTCCGTTTAAATTTCAGACGGACTTTGCTTTGCTATATCATT
>UZAE01012333.1:32413-45893 GCA_900617975.1 Rodentolepis nana
TGAGATTATTGGTGCCAGCAGATCATCACCTGATTCTAAGTTTTGCAATACGAATCTATAGTATGGAATATGAATGGGCAAATAAATCGGTGTCAAGGAGATCTCACAGAAACGTATATTTTAATGTCCAGTTCACTCATCTCCGTCCCCATAATAGATTTTACCAATATCATTTCAGTTACCCGAATTCCGTCTATATTGTTTTCACCAAGTTAGCCGATACTCCATTTTCACTAATTACTACCATCTATGAAAATCACAAATTTGGTGATATGATCATGTCTTTTACCCATTCTCTTGCAAGGCAATAAGGAACTCACGAACCAAAGGTAACCTATCTAATTGTAGAACTTTAAAGGAAGAAAGAGAGAATTGGTCGATTGAACCAGAACTGAGAACTTACATTCCTTGTTTTACTTCTATAAATTTAACCTTGGGTTCTTCGATTTCTCATTTTGTGAGACTCACGTCTACCTGTGCATGGATTGATGAATTAACGGCAAAAGTATTTATTTATACCAAATGGTAGGTATCATGATAGTTATCATTAGCCCTATAGTTGACTTCGGGCTTCACAGAGGGAAAGGAACATCAAAGTGAAAAATTCGAGTGGGGGGGGGATGGAACAGAAGAGTGTTTCGATGACATAAAATAGGCAGACACAAAGGTAGAATAAAGGTGAGGTGAGTACTGTGAAAGTAGTCAAATTTGACATACAGTGTGGTTATGGTAGTTTGAAGTCAGAAGTCAACTGCCAGTTAATAGACTTGTTTGTCGTATAAGTATACGGTTGCCCAGGATGTACCACGTGGAGGTGTCTATCACACGCCTCTGGTCCGGCGAGGCGGATATTAACCACCGACCTAATGATGATAAAGTTGTTGATATAGATCAGTAAGTAACTTGATACAACATCCAATAACCCTGCTAGTGTATGCATTACTGACTGAGCTCCTGAACCAAACTTCATTTGCATACAAGAAATTAGTTCAAGTGGTAAAATTCAAAGTTTCACCAATTTCACTAATTTGGAGTGAATTGAAGAATTGCGAAAAATCTGGTCAACAAAGTCGCCAAAGACGTGTGCGAATTATGAACTCAGGAAGAGGAAGTTTTCACCACATTCATAATTTGCTATTAGAATGAATGTCACAAGTGTTGAAATCCAATTTATCGCAAAAATGCAAAACATAATCAAGTGACTAATAACACTCTACACTTTCAACACAACTTGATTTTGTAAGTAAAATAGTCTGTTCTCAAAGATTGTGGAGGTGTAACGACTATTTTGGACAGTCTTGCAAAACTCAATTCTCTGTGTTTCACAAGATTGTTGGAGAGATTTTGGAAGTGGATTTAACTTAGACTCGATTATCTCCTTTTAAAACTCTATCCAAATAATCATTATTCAATTTTAAAGTTCCACGTTACTTCTTGTTCAATCTTTATACCTTCGATAAGAGTGGAAGAACGTTGAGCAGTACAAATCTCGAATTATTTATTATCAAGATTTGAAAGCGAAAATCTATAAACTGACTTTAATTGAGGAAATATTTGAATCTGATTTCTGGATAAATTATGTCTTTAACTGATTAGCTATTTAATGAGGCATAAAATTCAACCCTGCTTTAAATATCATCTCGATGTTTCTCGGTTGTGCTAAGTATGCTACTAAGTGGTATTCTGTCGGGAGGAGTGTGGTTGTGAAAAATAATTCCCATTTTACAGGCGCCTATTCGATTCCACTAAATCACCTCGATAGAAAAGCACCATTTTAAAACTCAATGGAAGAGAGTTTTTTTCTGAATGTAAGCAATAATCTTCAATACAATTGAACAGAAATTGCATTGAAGAAACAAAGACAGAAAGATAAAAACACAACGCCATTTGGGACGAAAAAGTGAGTAGATCTTTTAAGAATGACTTGTGACATCAGTTCCCTCCCATTAGCGTTGAATGTTGCTGAAATAAAATGCGGGCCAAATTTAAATCGGAAATAGTCAACAATCTCAGAAGGTCCAAGTCAACTAAATGGGTAATGATAAATAATATAATGCCCTCCATTTGGTATAAATAAATAAATATCCACCTTGCCTATTGAACCTCTAAGATTAACTCAATTCTGCTAAACCACATCGAAAGGAATGCATGATTATAAAACTCAACGGGAAAGAGGGTTATCTATCTTAAGCATTTATTTTCAATACAACGGAACAAAAATGTACATTTACCGAGTTTGGAGTGAAAATACTTTCGAAGCCATACACATTTGCATTGTTGAAAACTGCGTAGGTTAGAAGTGCCATCGAAAGCTGACCGAATTGAAACTAAAATCGCAAACTGATATCAGCAAGAAGAAATCTTTCCTCCAGTTTTTATGTACAAAAGCTTTCTGCCAATTTGGCCCAATATCGTCTTGTATAGTGTTCTTCCCCACTACATAAGTAAAGTACTATTGTATTCACCTTCTATAACATAACGATAATTAATTAGTCTGGAATTGCGAAAAAAGATCATATAAACTGATTGGGTAATTACCATTTAACTCTTGGCAATCAAATTCCCACTAAGGGAGAATGTGGAGAAGAACGGTGAAATAAGTGCAGACTGATCACAACAAAGATATCTGTGCATTTACTTGAATATCTGACTAATTTAGTGTGGCCCAAGGTAGTTGGGGACTTGTATATGGAAATAGGTCTGGCGTGAATTTGAATAAGGTGGCAAATATTTGTGTTCAATAAAATGCACAACCGAAGAATCTACTTAAAAAGAGTAGGAAAGTAGAGAGTAGCAATCTGATCTCTACCAATGGCCTTTCTTTAGGCAGCTTTTTAACCTATCAATAACGCCATCAGTAGGACCTTCAAATGGAAGGTGTTGCCGATGTATATATATATATATATATCCTGAGGGAGCTTATATGAATGTCCATATGATAGTACGATGAGAGGGTATTTTGTATTTGTGCGTCAGTCATTTGTTGATTAGTAGCGCATCAAAATCATCAACTGTGCAAGGCATGTGTCCGTTTGTATGTTACAGATAGGAAGAAATATCGTGCTCAAATACTACAGTGTTCATCTTATGAAAATGCGTCTCAAATTGTTGCTTAAATAGAACTTTTGAAGAAGTGCACAAGTTCATGACATTATAGTAATAAATAAGTTGGAAGTGCAGTTTTATATTCCTAACAAAAGTGGAAAAGGCAATGAGTTTAAAACTTCACAATATACTATACCATACTGGGTCAAATTTAAGTAACTATTCGATTATAAATTAAAATCAAAAATTAAATAAAGATAAAATTTAAAAAGGATTTAAAACTATTATCATATCCAAACTACTTTTTCGAATTAAGTTACCGGTATCTTCTATTAGTCTGGATGCGACTTCCTCATTATGGACATTGAAGACCAAGGAGATTTGATCACAATGATCCAGATAAACTTGGTAAATGTGTGGTAATTTGGTTTAAAAATTAAAAGATGTCCCAAAACAAGTTTCTCTGGAAATATATCAAATTGGGCCTGTGAACGGTATGTAAATAATCATAAATATGTGAAAGACATTGGCTTGTCCGATAGGCTGTTAGATATAAGAAGAATTCACATCTCTGCTAATACTGCACAACCAGAACACTGCAAGAGACTTGCAAGTTCAGTCGTGAAGACTTCATAGACATTTCTGGTAATTTCAACCACAAGGTGGCATTGAGCGGGACGACAGTGATGCTGATGAAATTTCTAGGCATCCTTCTTTATTTCGTTTCCGTTGTCCTCCCCTATCAGTTCTCTCTCATGAGCACAGCTCATTTCCAACAGAATGTCTAACTAGAGAAGACTGCTATTGTGATTTCAAGTGACGGGAAAGGAAGAATTACTGTGCATCTGTAAATAAAATTCAGCCTCGTGTCGCCTCCAACCGACAATTTTGAAACCAGTTTGCACTAATTATGAAAATGTAATTAACAAGCACTTAATGCTACCTTATGGTCAGCTCATTTATGTCATAACCACATGTTCAGATAATGAGGGAATTAGTGAAGACATCAAGGCTCGTTGCAGCGGAGCTAGTTGGCGTTTCTTGAACCGTATGAAACAAAATAAACTACTTTGGCTATCTGGAAACTTGCGTTCTGTTGTCCCTGTGATTGGATATGAAGACAGAATGGTTTACGCAAATGTCTCTTGTGTCATGTGTAATGGATTGGGAAAAAACAGGTTCATTTTCCTCAAATATAGATAGGTTGAGTTTGGATTTACAGTAGAGACATTGACTTTTGTGAATGATTATTAAAATCAATGATATAATCTTATCAAATTGAGAACTACTTGAATTAAGAAAATATTGTTTGTAAATGCTCTGACCACTTTGAACTTTGAATAATACACACTTATTTTAAATGTTCATTGCGACGTTAGCTCTCATTAATGTTGAATGTTGCCAAAATAAAATGTTGGCAAAATTTAAATTGGATAATAGTCAACTGAGAAAAAATAAAGTGGTAGAAATTTATTGATCTCTTTTTCAGTTTCCTAATAAATGTTGCACTTCAACACGTTTTTTCTCCTTTCATATTAGAGTTCTGAATGTAGTTAGAAGAAGGTTCGTGAAATTCCCCAATGCAAATGAGTCCTAATTTATTAGTTTCAAGCTTAAAAGAGACATAGAATTGATTTTTAAGAAATGATGAAACTTTGAAGTACAAAAGTTAACGATATCATTGTGATTAATTAGTTGCAAGGACATTTTATTATATATACAACGAATGTGGAAAAGAAGTCTCATATTATATCTCACCATATATTACACAAGTCAGATTTTAAAATTATGTAACTTTGCATAACAAGTCGTTCTTCAGTTAAAATTAAAGTAAAGACTCACGTTAAGAAGGATGTAAAACTAATATAATATCTGAGTATTTAAAATTGTATTTTAATATGCTTGTGCGCGTATTTTATACTTCCGGCCAAAGAAATTGAGGGCAAACGGTTGTGCCTAAGTTTAAGGTTGCGAAGAATAATAGTACACGATGTTTGACCTTGTTACATGAGTGATGGCGTAACGGACAAAAATCAGAGAATACTTCAAAGCAATTATGTCCGAATGCTTAAATAATCAGAAATGTGAACGGCTCGTCTATTGTTAATAAATAAACTTGAATGTCAGAAAGTCATTGGCTTGTCCGATAGGCTGATAGATATAAGACGAATTCACATCTCTGCTAATACTGACCAATCAGATCACTGCAAGAGACTTGAAAGTTCAGTTATGTAAACGTCATTTACACAACTGGTAATTTCCACACAAGGTGGCATTGAGTGGAACGGCAGTGATGCTGATGAAATTTCTAGGCATCCTTCTTTATTACGTTTCCATTGTTCTTCCACTTTCAGTTCTCTCTCATGAGCAAAACTCATTTCCAACAGAGTGTTTAACTAGAGAAGACTGTTATTGTGATTTCAAGTGTCGAGAAGAGGGGGATTGCTGTACGCTTGTAAATGGATCTCAGCCTGCTATCGATTCCAATGGGTCTTTCTTTATACCAGTTTGCACTAGTCATGAAAATGTGCTTTCCAAGAGCTTTATCATACCGTATGGTCAGGGCGTTTATGCTATAACCAAATGTCCAGATAATGAGGGAATTAGTGAAGACATCAAGGCTCGTTGCAGCGGAGCTAGTTGGCGTTTCTTGAACCCTATGAAACAAAATAAACTACTTTGGCTATCTGGAAACTTGCGTTCTGTTGTCCCTGTGATTGGATATGAAGACAGAATGGTTTACGCAAATGTCTACTGTGCCATTTGTAATGGATTGGAAAAGAAACAGATTTATTTTCCTCAGGTTAAAATTGGTTGCAGTAATAGTGAGAGCATGACGAGTTGTTTTGTGAGTACAAATCTACCAAAAAGTATGACTCGATTTTGTTTCCAAAGTGATCGCCCAATATTATCTCCCGATATCTACGAATCCTTTGACGTCAAGAGCATATTTTTGGGAATGGAATACATATTTGTAATTCCTGAAGAGTACCTCAGTGATGGCTACATCAAACTACCCTTTGTCACCTCGCAAGAGTCAGAAAACGAAACAAACCAAATCATTGGACCTGAGTACGGAGTGAATGAAGCTTACATGTGGTTACAGATCATCCTTCTTGTCTTTTCAATGATAGGTCTCACTCTCATGCTAGTGGTGTATGGTTCGAACTCATTGCTGGGACGTTCATTGGGTGGTCTACTAACAATGGGACTGGGAGGAACTTTGTTAGCAATGGAGATATCGTTCCTGATTGTGGCATTTGGTGTTCCAAGAGCAGAAAATCGTGGAGTTTGTGTTTTCATGGCAGGTGTTCTACTGTTTTTACTTCTCAGTAGTTTCATGTGGATGACGCTTCTTGCCTTTCAACTTCTCTTGACATTTGGTGATTGCAGGGCATGTTTTCCTATCATTTGGAAGTATATTTCTTGCCGGCGTGGAAACATTGGTGTAAGTATCCCCATTGACATGGAAATGCTCAAAATTTTAATACTAATGCATTAGTTAACACTAAGTCATTTTAAGTCTTCGGGTATATTTCAGCCAACATATGTTCTTTGATAAATTGCCGTAAACTTATTCACTCGGAGTTGGTTCTTGTATTAGTAGATTCTGTAAGTTAGACTCCTATAATATTGACGATGAAAGCTGGAAACAATCCACTATAATTTGTAATGGCAAATTTAAAATTGAATTGCTTGAAAGTCATTTTATAAGTTCGAGTACATTTCGGTTACCTTATGGACTTTGGTCAATTGCTGCATAATTAAAAGTTATCAGTCAGAGGTGACCCTTGTTCAAAATAAAACTATTGGGCTCCTAATATCGAGGAAGTAAGCATAGTAATCCATATTTTTTCATTCTACAAGCTCACTATCATTTGCTCAGAAATGCATCTATACATTATTTTAGAATAGTATTTAATCGTTTCTCGATTTTCAGCAACATTTTTTGTATTCATAGTTTGCTATCTCAGTTCTGTCTAGTGAAACACATGTGTGTACATAAAATTGTGAATTTTGTTTAAATTTTAATTAAAGATTGTTACTGTCCAGAATATTTAACTACTAGTTAATTAACATCTTTTAAAATAGAGTTAACTATTTTTATTAGTTTCAATCAAATAGAAAGCGAAGCTGTGAAGAAGTGCAATTGTTTTAAAATTCTTATGTCATTATTGGTGTTTTTGGCATGTCGAATTGTAATCTTACTTAAAAGTGTCGTATATTTATCGGCCAAATCGTCTTTTGTTATTACTATTTTTAGAGACCTTTTATAGTACGCATATTTTGAAATATGTTGGCTATGATGCACGGTCGAGATGTATGAAGATATTTCAGAAGGGATTTCGAAATAAGGCATAAGTCACTTTAAATTCCCCTGATTCTAAAGTGTACTTCAAGCTCCATGAAATTCACTTCTAATTATGGACTGCCGTTGTTTAAATGCTAGTTAGTATAAGGTTGTGTAGTCGTGCTTGTAACGACATTGACTGAATTCATATGATTTAGTAATTAAATGTAATTCGTGTGCCTGGATTAGAACAAAAACAATAATAATACCAAACATAGTGCAAAGATTAAGCAGTGGGCGATGAAAACGTTAAATCAAAAAATCATAGTGGATGCTACACGAATAAGGCTTGACTGTAAATCAGCTCTGTCACTGGCCAAATCCCGCTGAATGAAAGGGCTCTATGAGTTGGGTGATCCTACCTCAACACTTTCAACGAAATAGAGCGTATGCTGAGAATAGTGGATGGTGTGATTGATTGACATTGACACCGGGTCTTAGTCATTAAAGCACAATTTTGTCGATACGCTGACTATACGGCTACTATTGTTTATTGATTTACTGAGAGGTCTCTACATTCACGAAGCACCTGCTTCCTGTCGCGATCATTTGAATGGCCGCTCGTTACAGAATTTTTGGGGGAACACAAGATTTTCTAGCATAGAAAAGTAGCATCCAACATTTAGAAATCGTTGAACTAGAACTGACTTAACTGGATTAACACCTTTAAATTGGGGATAATATTAAACGAAACGCATTTCATAAAGCAGATAGTGAGCAAATGAAGTAAAAATCACACGCCAATGCATAAATAAATAGACAAATTTCAAATGTACGCCTAATTATTTGCGTGATAAATCTTCATGTTTATGATTGAGAGAGTTTTGGATATTTTTTGCAAAAGCACAAGGTGTTCAATAGATTTAAACGTTTTTAATTTTTATGTGCTGTCACTCGTTAGACTTTATAATTGGAGTGTTAGTGGTGAATTCTAACATTCCACGAAATATGGCATCATGAATGAAGAGCTTAGGGCTCTCCAGTATCAGAAAGTACATTTGAAGGTGAAAGGAGAGTTGCTGTTGAGTGAGGAATTTATTGCCATCTTCTTATGTATTGCATCTCACTTCAATTTGAGTCACGTTTTTGTATTGCCACTGGAGGCGAATATCCCGGTATATTTTCGAACGAAATGGCCAAGTTGGTAATATGTGAAATTGGATCGTGACTATATATATATATTTTTTTAAATGGCTGGCTTTATGATATTAATCATTTGCTATTAAACTTTGACTTCAGCTTCCCCATGGGTGGGGGAACATATAAAGCAGATCATTAGCTGTCTTCTTGCTTCCTAGTATCTCTGGCTTTCCGTTGTTGTCTTTAGAGGTGGACACCGAATCAGGTGGGTCTTTGTTGTCTTTAGAGGTGGACACCGAATCAGGTGGGTCTTCTCCTTTTCCTTCTGTAGGTTACATAAGGGGCATGTGAGTTGAGTGTATACTTTTGTATTGCCACTGGAGGCGAATATCCCGGTATATTTCCGAACGAAATGAAGAATTTTCATGGACTTTGGTAATATGTGAAATTGGATCGAGAATATATTCATGGGGGGGGGGGGAAATTGGCAACGTTCAAGCATGTTGCATGAAGGTGGATTAGAATAGTGCGTGGAAAATATGGGATTTGTGTAAAGACGAATTACTTTGCATGCTCTTCACAAATCAAAAATGATTTATTATCTTTTGATCATTGGTGGTTTTTAGTAATGAAAGCTTTGCCATAATAGAATTTTTAATAATGTAATAAAACAAAGAAAAAAACGCTATCTGGGGGAAATGTGTAGTAGATGAATCTGTTGTGAGAAACGTTAATTCGTCGTGTGCTCAGATTATCTCCAAAGTTTCAAACTATCCAATGAATATATTTCTCTGTTCTTAAAATTGTTCAAATGATGAAAATAGAAATAACACCTTTATGATCATTCGATTCGGTTAATGTAAATGAATCAATTTTCTAACGGTCACAATCCCTACTTCTCTAGTCTGTATCAGTGTACTCACAAGGTCGTCGTACGAGAAGTCCGAAGAAACTATTTCTGAAGTATGCCCCACCAGCTGTAATTCTTCCTCTCTGCTTGTCTTCTCTTGCTGTTTTGGTGAACGAGAAAGCCTTCAATCAATTAGCTCCAATCTACACACAGCTATCTACTCCATCACCATCCAAAACACTGGATGAGGCTGATTCAAAAGCAATGCAATCTGGTGTATTTGAAAACATCACTCGAATAGAAGTACTCGGATCCTGTTTGTCTATCGTTGATCCTGGATTCTGTCCGGATTCGGCTCGAGCGTGGTTCACAAATTTTGGTGGATTGTGTGTTTGGTTCCTAGTGCCTGTGGGTACAGTCATTAGCTTCAATGTCGTGACTTTGATTGTGGTGTGTATACAAATCTGTCGATTGTCCAAGGAGGCGCAGATCAGATGCTCACCAGAAAATGAGGAGGAGAAGAAGAGACGAGAGAAAAGGAAGAACCTGGTTGGAATCTGTGGCAAACTTGCAATCATACTGGGTGTTAGTTGGTTTGTGCAAATGTTGGCTGGATGGTTGCCACATTCACTGATAATGAGACGAATTCTTGCTCTAGTGAACTGTGCTCAGGGAGGTGTAATAGCTCTCTCGATGCTGATGAGTGTAAAGTCCAGACGAGCTATAGCAAACATGTTGCCAGAATCGTGTCGTGGATTCATTGCCCCGATATCTGCGTCTCGCCTGAAGGACAGAGAATCCTCGAGTTCTTCGAAAACGTGGTCTTCAGTTCTTCTTCCCAAGAGAGTGCGACCCAGCCGCGAAAGTGGCATCGAACAGATTGACAAATGAACAGCTGAAACCAGAAAACTAACATGCTCTCAATGTGATGTTTTTTGGAATTAAATCAGTATTCGTTCGTCTTCTGTGTCAAACACTTATTTAAGCTAATTGAATAGATGCAATATGATGAGGTTTTGTGTAATTTACTCACTCAATTATAATTTTATTTTGGGCTTATTAAATGTGATTGACCTACGTCTATGACGTGAAATGGGTATGATTCATTAACCTGGTTGGAGATGGAGAGTGGGTACTTGATGGCCATTACCTACCTCGTTTAGTTCCAAATCCAATTTGGAAAACTACTGCACATCAAAGCGTCTAATTCAAATTGCAAAATAGAATGTGAACATTTAGCTGCTGATGAAATAGTTTTACATATCGCAAATTTCTAAATTGATAAGTTTACAACTCTCAAGATGAGATGTTGAAATTTCGTGAAAACTGTTTTGTTCCAAAGTTATCCATTCCAAGGACGTTAGCTCCAGTCAGATACCCACGGTTGAGAAAATGTATCAGTTGAGCTCCAATAAACTTAAATGAACCTCTATTTGTAAAGTTTCAGCAAACTGTGTCGTGTGTAAATGCAAAGTGGTTTTACTTGAGAGTATGGAATCTTGGTTGCCAAGTGTCATTGTGAAGTTTAGATCCGGAAGTTGTGAACCCCGTCACCATATATGTATTAGAGTTCACATGATCAGTATGTGCGTTGACCTTTGCCAACGATTACTAAACAGCAAGGATGCAACTGTATGCAAATGATAATTAGTCGTTTTTTTGAAAATACTGACAAGATTTGTGTCTGAGGGAACATTTCAAAGTAAATTTCACCTGATAAGTTGATTTCTCTCACTGAATGTACAGATATTGGAAGCTCTTTAAAAATAGCAATTTTGTCAATCTAATGAATGTTTCTGTATTTGCCATAGGTAGAGTTCTGTTCAACATGCCTTTGAGGAAATGAAAATTGCATGTTCTCCTCCCTACAGAGGAATATTTGTACATGTCTACTGTGCTGTGTAAATAGTAATTATTTCAGGTGCATTTGATTGACTTATTTATCGAAATGATAAAAGAATGCGCGATCTTGTTGGGAGGAAGCTGATTTTTAGCTAAGAATGAAATTGGCTTGACACTTAATGAATCTCTCATCAACTAATTCATTGAAGTCCCTGTAGTCAGAGTGCATAAACACCACTTCAGACTTCCCACTTGCCGTTACATTGAGTGAAGTAAATTTACTCACTACCATGTGGGTCATCAATTTTCTTAACAAGTGAATTTTAGAATCAACTCTTATTATTGAATTAAATTGTTTTCGTTTAACTTAACTGATTTAAGATGTAATTGTGCGGTATATTTTAAGTTTATATTCAAAATTACTAAATAAGTGTGTGTTTCATGCAGTGGATACATAAATATAGAACTTCGATTTTGCCAAAGACCAAGGAAATGCATTCTACGAAATTTGGTATTTTCACTATTTTCATATTCAATACCGATTTATTGTTCATTTATACGCAGTATATTATCAAAAAAGACTAATTGAAGCAAATACTAATCTATTAACTTTAAATAAATTTTTCTGCAGAATGGACTTTTCCTCGTAAAGAATGGGGTTTAAAATTTTGCTCACTGGGACAGCAAACATGTAAAAGAGGAAATGGCCAAATAATATAACATGTAGCACAATTTTATATAATTAAAAACTGCCTAATTAAACTAACTAGTTAGTAATGAACATTGAGTACATATATTTGAATCTCTAAAAGGATTCGAATTTCTTTTGAGTGCAATGTTTACGAAGATTATTTGTCTCTACTTACATATGTTTATTTATTTATATCAAATGGCAGGCGCTTTGAAAGTTATCATTAGCCTTTTAGCTGACTTCGAGTTTCACAGAGGGGAGGAACATCAAAGTGAGAAAAAGTCGTGAGGGGGAACTGAAGGGAGATTCACCGATATAAAAGAGACAGGCAGACACCAAGGTGGAAGTGGTCTAAAATGACATACAGTGGGGTCATGGTAGTATGAGATCAGAAGTCAATTGCCAGTTTATAGACCTTTTTGTCGTATGAGTAAACGTTTCCCAGGGTGCACCACGTGGAGGTAAGTATATCGCACATCCTCTACTTACATATGTGTGTATGTTAATTCGAACCACTTTGCCATGTGATTTAAATGTGAAATTAATTCACATCCCATGGACTCAAAAACCTTTCGTATGGATAGAAGTTAAGCCGTTTGGTAAATCTTATTTGCATTTCCAAGTCTTTTAACTCGTATGTAAGTGAAAAGGTAAGTTGCTGACCTGACTCGTCGCCTTTTCAAGCTGAACGGTAAACAGTTCTACTGTGCGATCTTTGTGAGCCTTCTAACCATTCGTTAAAATTTCTTAAATTTAACCTAATTGACTTCTATGTAAAATTGCTTAAAACCTCGAGTCATCCGCAAAATGAATTTCATCAATATCATTTCAGTTACCGAATTCCGTCTATATTGTTTTCACCAAGTTACCTGATACTCCATTTCCACTAATTACTACCATCAATGGAAATAAAAAATTAGGTGATGTGATCATTTCTTTTACCCATTCTCTTGCAAGGCATTAAAAAACTCACGAACCAAAGGTAATCTATCTAATTGTAGAACTTGAAAGGGAGAAAGAGAGAAATGGTCAATTGAAACAGAACTGAGAACTTACATTCCTTGTTGTGCTCTCATAACTTTAATCTTGATCTCTTAAAAATGTCTACTTGTGCAAGGATTGATGAATTAACGGCAAAAGTATTTATTTTTACCAAATGGTAGGTATCATGATAGTTATCATTAGCCCTATAGTTGACTTCGGGCTTCACAGAGGGAAAGGAACATCAAAGTGAAAAATTCGAGTGGGGGGGGGATGGAACAGAAGAGTGTTTCGATGACATAAAATAGGCAGACACAAAGGTAGAATAAAGGTGAGGTGAGTACTGTGAAAGTAGTCAAATTTGACATACAGTGTGGTTATGGTAGTTTGAAGTCAGAAGTCAACTGCCAGTTAATAGACTTGTTTGTCGTATAAGTATACGGTTGCCCAGGATGTACCACGTGGAGGTGTCTATCACACGCCTCTGGTCCGGCGAGGCGGATATTAACCACCGACCTAATGATGATAAAGTTGTTGATATAGATCAGTAAGTAACTTGATACAACATCCAATAACCCTGCTAGTGTATGCATTACTGACTGAGCTCCTGAACCAAACTTCATTTGCATACAAGAAATTA
>UZAE01012334.1:0-28930 GCA_900617975.1 Rodentolepis nana
TATTCCCTTTTACTAACGTAACTTATAATTTATTTATTTATTTCAAATGGCAGGCGTTTTGATAGTTATCATTAGCCCTTTAGCTGACTTCGGGCTTCACAGGGGGAAGGAACATCAAAGTAACAGAAAGTCGAGGGGTGGGGAACAGAAGAGTGGTTTACAGTTGTAAAAAAGACAGACTTGAAGGCAGAGAAAAGGCAAGGTGAGTACTGTGAAAGAAGTCGAATATGACATACAGTAAAGTGTTGGTAGTTTGAAGTCAGAAGTCAACTGCCAGTTAATAGACTTTTTTGCCGTATGAGTATACGTTGCCCAGGGTGCACCACGTGGGGGTAAGTCTATCGCACACCCCACGTAACTTATTATTATTGCAAGAAAAACAAGAAGCTCTCATCTATGAACAACTTCGAGCATCGCAATTAAAGATTGCTTCCACTCATTTTGAAGTGTATGTTGCACCCGGGATCTTTGACACTCATCTGAAAGTGAAAACTTCGAGACACTTCTGGTTAAATGGAGCTCACATTCAACTCTGTTTTATTCCAAAATTTCTTTGCAACAATAATAAGAACAGGCTGGTAAATAATGTTAATGTTAATTAACGAAGGATTTTCATCTTTAATATTCTATTTATTAGATAAGAAAGCTTAATGAAGCGCGATAAAAAAATTGAAGAGAAGTCCAGTTTTGTTATTTAAATTCGGAGCGAAAGGTTCCCAAAAGTGCTTGTTTTTATTTGGTAACTTTGGTTTCCTTTGAGGTCGTTTTGAGGTGGGTGTGAGTTGACAAGAACAGAAGCTGTCAATATTTTTTTTTCAAGAGTGAAACTATATTTTCATAAGCCATAGTATTGCTGTTAGTATAATGTTTACTTATAGCCGGTCTTTCGATTATACATTGGAATATGGTCTTTGGTATCTTTTGATCCGGACAAATATTCTTGAATTTATCTTCTCGTGAGCCACTTCTTGGAAATCCACTCTTCTAGGATAACAGTATTTTTGAGTTAATCTAATCATGTTTCATTCAGGAGTGCTTACATCTAGACATACACACCTTCACCTACGCAGAAACAGTACGTCCATAATTTAGACAGAATTGAAGTTTATGTTGACACATGAGTACCAGATGCAAGCATGTGTGTGTGTGTTTGTGGGTGAAAGTCCAAAGCGCGTGGAATGGAGGGGTGGAGGAGGGATCGGAAGGGCACCTTAGAAAGGGCCGTGTCTAGTAAGACTGCGATGACGTGAGTAATGCGTCTAGAAACTGGCTGAATAGTTCACACGCCTATGCTGTCATTGTCAAGCGCCACGAATAAGACACTTACTCACCTCAGGATGTCCAGAGATCAGATTGGTTTAATTTCACTAAAATGGTTAGAATCATGGTTTCTAAGGGGAAAATTAGTGAAAAAAAGCAAACTGACTCCAAAACCGAAAAGCTTTCTCTACATTTCGGTTTACGATTGTCATCACCTTGCCAGTGAAAATTTCATGTCTTCCAGTTATTGGATGGCCTCCGTTTTGTTGGAATCCAGCCTAGAGAAGGGAAGTATTGTGCATTTTTACTATTGCACGTTGATTGGCTATTGCATTATATCCTAAATAGTTTATGTAAATAAATTTGAATCAAGTTCCGGCTGAAACCCAGCTTTTTTTGCTGAAATAACTAAACTGAGAACAGGGAAAAGTCAAAAATTTTCAAAAATAAAAAAATGATATCTTTTCTGGTGAAAACGATTCTCATTAACTTTTAATTCTCTTTTGCACAATTATGCTTGCTGGCAGGACTGTGCCTCTGTTACCGAACCTGAAGTACTAACGACGTTTCATTCTGAGGTTCTTTTTAAAATCTCTCTAAACCCAAATTGACCGATGTGTTAGCATATCCAAGTAACTGGATGTGAGCCTCATTGAAACCAGATGCGGATGAAAATGAGCTTGATTGGATATATCGTATTAATTTTCATGAGAACCAATCCTAATTGAAAAAGTTAAAAGCGTAACCCTTTGACGCTCGAATATTTTTTTATGAAAAGTGCACCCAACCGCACTCACAGTAGACTGATGTCGACGTAGTAAGCTTTGGTGGTATCAAGCGAGGACTATAGACACGTATTGAACACGTTTCAAACGGCAATAGCGCGCCTTCTATTATGAATCTTATTCCAATGGAGCCTATTTTGGCAGAGGACCGTGCAGTCCTAAGGGCATTAAAGGGTCAAAGGACCATTTACCATTGCAATTTTTCTCTTTAAGGTTGTTTATCAACAAGTTTTTGATGTCCTGACAGACTTATGACGGACCTTTCCCTTGAGATTAGAGGTTAGAATCCCCAAAAGATGCTTATAGAAGTGCGTGTATGTGTGTGTGTGTGTGTGTGTGTGTGTGTGTGCGCGAGTTATTGCCTTCCCATGCATATGTACCTAATTTCTGCATAAAAGCGTCGTGTCTGCACTTTACTCTTTCAAACTAAACATGGAATTGACAAGTTGCACGTTGACCACGGGTCAAGGATTGTTAGAAGGCCAATGACTCATCACATATAACCACCCCTATTAAAGACAGAACATCAGTGAAGAAATGAGCGGGCATGCAATCAATCGTCTATGTGGTTAAATGGCAATGATAGTTGACATTTACATGCAGAGAAAATTAAGGAATTAGTAAGCATCGATGTATTTCCAAAGGATATACCCTTGCATACTCCCATAAGCCAGTAGAGAAAACGAGTACATGAGAAAAATATATTTTGTTTGATTATTATGTAAACGGAACTTTGAATACGTTAGAATTGAACATCCACTTATAGTAAATACTAATCTCTCCATTTCAGGACACTCTGGAGGGAGAATAGATTCTTACTTTTGAATACTTATCGTTAAATTGTGTGTGGTTTAGCTGACAAAATTCAGGATTACATTGGGTCAATAAGTCTCCAGAAGTTTTCATTCAGAATATTTGCGGATGAAATCTGTTTGAAGGCCATGCCCATTGTTTTAATGAATTGTAGCTCCATGCCCGTGGACGAGAAATACGTTTAAGCGCATTACAAAACCATACGCTATTAGAAAATCGCGGTTATTGACCAAATTTAACCAACACAGTTGTTAATATCATTTACTGGAAGCATGACTTAAAGTACTGAAATTATTTTTTTTTCTAGGATTGCAAGCGTCCATGTGTTGCCTCTTGTATCGCCTTAATGATCAAAACAATTAGATGAACAGGGGCACATGGTTTACCGTCAGTTTACCTAAGGTCTCTTGTGTATTGTGGGATGAAATAAAGTATAGTTTCGGAAAAAAACTCCTTCATCTTAGTGTAATTTCAGTGGTAATTCAAAATAATTTCAAAAAATTTCGAAGTTTGGTTCTGTATTTGTGCGCGCTACTGTTGAGTAGGACTATCTTTAATGATTATGCGTCTAAGCATTTGTTTTTGATTAAAATGATAATGCCATCACCTAATTTGTTGGCCTTATTTACAAAGCAATCAAAAATATAAAATTAATAGGCAATCAATCTCGAACAAAATCATCTTTTTTTACTCTGGCCTATTTTATAGATTAGACCGATTGTAATTAAAAGTATTTCTTTAGAATAAACACAAAATAATGGCTTTCCGTTTAGTGCTTAACTAAACATCATACTGGTGCTATGTGCAAAAGTCTTTCATTTCCATAGTTGTAGAAGGTGAGTCAAGTTTTTAGTACAAAAGGCAGGTAGACGAAATTAAAAATATACGTGATTTATGATTCCAGTCCAAGTGGAAAGGTTGTCAGAGCCCTCTTGGATTAATATGTGACTTATGCAGGTTGACATGCTCAAGTGTCACCTGCCAACGTTTGAGAAGTGGCCTAAGGCCGTGCTACCTCATATCAATTAAATTTGCTTTGTGAAAAAATTTGTTAAAAAAGTTAGTTATAATTTTGTTTTTTTGGTTTTACTCTCCGACAACTTTAAATATTGTAACATCAAAACTTGTAGTATTTAGGGAAATTTCTTCGTTAGGAACACATTTCTATTTATCGAGTGTGCATGCTTAATTATTGTGTAATTTCGGGAATCCCGTTGTTTTAAAACGCTTCCGGTTCTTAGTTTTATAAATGTTTTCAGCTGATGTTATTATTCATTAAAGGCTGCACAGTAATATAAATATAGTGTCAACGTTTTCATTCATGAAGCCCCACTAAGACCAATTTACAGAAATATTTATAAAAAATTGAGGTTGGGGTTAAGACAGCGCTGAAAGCGACGCTAAGGTATAAAAGGGCCACAGGCTATTCGTTTTTTTTGCATTCGAGCTGCTCAATATTCACTAGTTTCTTCCAGTGGTTGTGAAGGCAAAATAATCTTACATGGTTTTTAACGCGGTAGAGATAGGTGAAACGGAGAATTAGTCTTCTTTGAATATCCCGTTTGTTTTAATACAATAAATGCCCTATTGCAAAAACTCGATTCCCTCCAACTTGTTTAAATAAATTTTTCTCTAATCACAAATTTTGTCAATTAAATTGTCCGCTTCCATCATCAATACTTAACTAACTTAAATATCTTTTCGATTTCGTATCGATTTTTTTCAGGCGTCAAGGTAAAATCAATTCATTATTAAATACCAATCAGATATCTAAATTTAAAGTGTTAATACAGCTTTAATAGGTATCAGACAAAATGATTGTACTTCCACATTTGGTGGATTTAAGCGTGATCTTAGAAAATCAAAGACTACGCTTACTCGCGTCACTATTCTCCTGCTTCTACTGGCATTTGAATGGAAAGCGGCAGTTGGTTTTAATATTCTAATTTGATTAGGCGTTTTTTGTTTTGGTAGAACACTTTAAATTAAGTAACACATTGTATTGATTCATTCATTGCTTATAGTTAGCCTCCGGCTCTAAACTTAACCTTGGCAAGGACAATTTCAGTCTTTATACCTTTATCTTACACGCCTGCACTTAAGTTTAACAAGCTTATCAAATCTCTTGGTTTCATAGATATTGAAAAAAAAAATAATTTTCTTTCATTTAATATAAATATAAACCAAGAAATAACTTTTCCCATTAGTCAAAAGGAATTCTTTAATCTCCCTTTACTGAAGGCCGCTGCGTTATTAGCCATGAACTTGCAATTAACACACTGTCAACACTACTACCTAATGCACTAAAGATTGATTCTTCTCTGAAGGCCGCAATAGATCCATTGTAATGTGCTTCGTTGTCAAAAGCTTGCAGTCTCCAAATTAGTAGATTATTGACGTGTAGTGAACTCTTTGCTTGGCTTAACCCTTTTTGGGCTTGTTTGTGCCCTTTCAGCGTAATTTGGAGTGTATACTAAGATGAAATCCAGTATTGCTTCTGGAGTTTTTCAAGTCCTCGTATATGTTGGTCTCAATACGATACGAATTTTTCTGCGCCAGAAGCCAAATAAAATGCTGGAAAACCTGCTTTTACACACTCACTCTCACACACACGCACGCACTCACGCACACGCATAAAATCAAAATTGGCCTTAGGTTAGCCAGGTTTTCAGTCTCTCGTGCTAATTTAATATTAGTAATTAATATTGATTAAATGCTTTTGCCTATAATTTCCTCCCCCCCCCCCCCCCCCCAATAGCAAGGCATGAGTTATGTTAAATTCATTTGAACTAAGCGTTCAATATTTATATATTTAACATTTTTGAGCTGTAATCATTTTGACAAAATGTACTATATTCAGAACAACGTGACGCCCCTCCACGTGGCAAGCAAATGGGGAAATTCTGCTGTTGTTGAACGCTTACTGGCCGCTGGTGCCCAAATCGAATGCTTCACTCGAGACGGTTTAACTCCACTCCACTGTGCTGCGCGCTCAGGTCATTCTCAAGTCATTCAGTTGCTGCTTAATAGCGGTGCGAATTACTCTGCAAAGACAAGGGTAAGTTTTCCTTCAACTCAGTTTCAATGCACTCTAGAAGGTGATATGAGATCAAAAAAAGCATCATTGTTATAATGTTGAAGGAATGAGCTAAAAACAATTTGCATAGTTGGAATAATAAAGAGGTGAATGGCTTCTTTTTCCACTCATTAAAAAGTTATATATATAGATAGGAAGAATTTTACATTTGTAAGACACTCTCGATTGTGCCAAACCGGCATGAATATTGGCCACTTGATATTAATACTATCTTAATGTGTTACTTTCGACGGAGTTATCAAGGGCTGTTTAGTGCTAGTCTTCTCTGTTCCTACTTCATATACACTTAGCTTGCTTCAATTCTTTTGACCTTATTGAAGACTTGACATTTTCATCTTTATTAGCTTAATGAATTGATGATTGGGCCATTATTAGGTTTTCTGTTTTTGTTTCTAAGTAAATGACATTTTTTCAATTTTGGAAGCAAACGATTATGCTTTCTTTGAATTCTTCATACTCCCACGATAGAGATGAAACTTTGACAACACTCTCAGCTCCAATAATGACTGTTTATATCTATTTACATAGTCCATTTAAATGAAAGAATGCGATCCTTTTATCTTTGCATAAATAATTCAAGTTGGTCAGGAAAAAAGTAAGATTTTGAGTGGCATATCAAATACCTTGATAAGATCGTAATGTTTGATAACAGTCTTGAAAGTGGAGAAATCCTCCTGGTTGAAGAAATTCATAACCGCCTAGGTCGGCTGAAGCAAAACTTTATATATATATATATTTGAATATCGACAGAAAGTGGAGAGAAAGTACATATCTGAACAGATTTGGATGTGACACCATTTTGATCCATATGTAAAGGTTGAGTATTTACAAGTTGAGCTTAGGAAGTATCTTTCCCAACTTGATTATCACTCATTGGGTCATTTTATCGATTTTCAGTATTAGCGAATCCCAAATTTCATTTTAAATCTTCTAAAATCTTTCTTAGCCTCGATTCTTCTTTTAAATACCTTTAGTAGCTGGAATGTGTTTGTTCATCAGAAAAGAAAAGAATAGCATTGTTTAGGAACTGAATGTAGATAATCACAAACTCCCTTCTCGCACTCCGGCCCTATTTTCTAGAGTGGCTTGACTGCCCTACACATGGCCGCCCAAGGTGATCATCCAGAATGTGCAAAATTGCTGATCCTTCACGGGGCCAATGTAGATGACGTCACATTTGATAATCTGACGGCCCTTCATGTAGCCGCACATTGTGGAAGTGTCAAAGTGGCCAAGATTCTACTCGATGCCCACAGTGACTTGGACGCCAGAGCTCGGGTAAGCTACAACCTTGTCCACCTACATATTAAATATTTCCGCAATCACCACTCCAAGCTCAGCTTAGTTCTGTGGAAATAAATACTTTCGCACGATGTATGTAGGCTTGTATTAAGTAGTAATTAAAATCTTCGATTAAAATCTTTTTTTCCTAAATTTGTAGACAGTATCCGAAATAATGTGGGTTTCAGTCGTACGGGAGTGTTTCGTGAGAGCTGTTTAATTACTCTACTCCATGCCTTTGCCACTCAATCTAATTAACTAACTGTGTAGACGAAACCGTCATATATCTAATGTCATCAAAATTCAAGATTTTTTATGTTTACAATTACTCAATCTATTTTCAAGAAAAAGAACACCCAGGAATGTGGGTAACGTGATGATCTTGTCATCTTATCTTAGCATATGGCATTCAAGTTCCCCCCCCCCCTCCCCCACCCATTTATTAACTTATAAAAGCTATTTTGAAAGAATAGTAGGAGTCAAGGATATGGAACCTTTTTTTCGTCTGTCTATGCAAATATGCGTTTAATAATATTTGGCATTTAAGCCTCAAAATTATTCATCTTTCCGCAAAAATAAGCACATACTATCGAAGTCATGAATGAAAATTGCCAAAGATAGATTTAGCTGTTAACTTTCAAGCTTATTCGAATTTAACTAACCAGCAAATTGTGTTATTACTGCTTTTATATTTTTAAGTTAATAAATATGGCGCCACCAATACAGACACACATTTCTTACTTTGATTTCTACTTTTAGAATGGCTTTACACCTCTTCATATCGCCTGTAAAAAGAATCGCATAAAAGTCGTCGAACTCTTTCTAAAGCATGGATGTCAAGTGGATATTGCAACAGAGGTAGGGTTGCAGTTCTTTTAACAATGCCTTTGTTCTTTTTTTCCACTTTTAGTCCGGTTTGACGCCCATCCATGTGGCCGCATTTATGGGAAATACAAATATCGTCGTGATGCTTCTAAAACATAACGCTGACCCAAATGCTCAAACAATGCACAATGAAACTTCTCTTCATTTGGCCTCCAGAGCAGGTCGTATTGAAACTGTGAAATTATTACTTCGCAATGGTGCTATCGTGGATGCAAAATCAAGAGTATGTCTAGTGTCTGGAAATGTTACTTTACTGATATCTATAAGTAGTCAAATATTTTCATTTCATTTTTTAGGGCAATCAGACATGTCTTCACGTGGCCTCACTGTTGGGAAATTGTGAATTAATAAGTATTCTCTTACAAGGCGGGGCAAATGTCCAAACTGTTACTAAAGATGGACATTCCGCATTGCATGTAGCTACGAAAGCTGGGCATGATGAAGCTGTTAAACTCTTACTAGAATCAGGAGCACAATGTGATGTTATGACAAAGGTAGGTTGAAGGCGTCTTGCTTAACTTAGCTCTGTTGGTTATAATGTGCAGCTTAATGTTTGCGTTCACTCATAGTCGGGATTCACACCACTGCATTTAGCCGCAAAATACTCGCGTTTGAAACCGGCGGAATTGTTAATAGAGGCTGGAGCACCTTTGGATATACCAGGGAGAAACGGTCTGACTCCATTGCATTTAGCATCACATTATGGATCTGTGAATGTTGTTCGAGCTCTACTTGACAAAGGGGTTAGTTGGCCTTGTATATGTGTAATAGTGTGCATACACATTAATTGCATTACCTTTCAATTTAAGGCATCTACGAGGCAACAAACAAAGAATGGTTATACTCCTTTGCATGTAGCCGCCCAAAGATGCCAAGTCGATGTTGCTAGGCAAATATTGAAAGCCAAAGCCGATCCAAACGCTGAATCTCGAAACGGTTTCACACCTCTTCATCTTGCAGCCCAAGATGGAAGCGTTGAAATGGTCAAGCTACTTCTAGATTACAAAGCTAAGGTTAATGCTAGAGCTAAGGTATGTCGGAGGCTTCATATAATAATGATGGCTATTAGAAAGCCTATTCCTTAATTTCATCTGTTATAGAATGGACTCACGCCTATGCATCTAGCTGCTCAAGAAGACAGTGTAAAGGCAGCAGAAGTCCTCTTTGCTGCCGGAGCCGAATTGGATCCAACTACGAAGGCTGGCTATACCCCATTGCACACTGCTTGTCACTTCGGACAGGTATAGCTGATTTTAAATTATTTGGATTGCCGATGCAGTGCGTATAAGCAGGATAGGCTAATCTTTATGCTATCTTTGCTTCAGATAAATATGCTCAAGTTCTTAATATCCAAAGGTTGTAATGTCAATGCCCGAACAGAGCTGGGTTCGAGTACTCTGCATTTAGCCGCTCAACAAGGTCACCCTCAAGTTATCTACACGTTATTGGAGAGCGGTGCTGATCCTAATTTGAAGAATAATGTAAGTTTCACTTTCCAAACCTGTAATTATTTATTTTCTAACAAACTTTTCTTGTGGATAGAGCAAAATGAAGCATAAGGTAGGAGTGTGATAAAATTCGTGAAATACTGACTCAAAATGCCTTTGTATTGTCATTTGATGGTGAATTAGTGGTGTGAAGGCAAACATGATGGCCATTATTGATTACTTAATGATCGAATCACATAATTTGGCCTAGTAAGCCAACGCTTACGTACTGAACACTGGGTCTACATTTTTCAGTATTATATGTTTGATCTATGTTCAAATCTGGTGTATAAACTTATTTAATATTCGTTTTCCCAAGCAGAACTCTGTGTTCTTTGATTAATCATTTTGAAATGTTATATTTTTTCAAAGCATTGTCCATGGGATTGATTAAACATTTTAATCGGTTGTCTCTTCAGGTTTCCACCAATTTCTTCGCAATTGAGACACTAAAATCAAATCACGATTTCAACAACTGAATTTAAGATAATACCATGATGAGTAAAGTGAAAAGTACCTGAATAGTAGAGTGCATTTAAAAAGCTTAAGGCAGCAATATTTCTGTCAATAAGGTCGGTTTTGGTGCTCAAAAAATAAGGCCAGTTGTCCTTTGGCAAAAATTTAGACCCTCTTAAGACTAAAGGGATACAAACCCCATTATTGGCCTATTAAAAATGAATTAAAAGAAAGGGAGCATGGGGCAGAATTGTGTGAGAAGTAGTCTGCAAATTCTCGATAGTTGTGTACATTCTTTAATGTTGAAGCATTTTTTTGTGGGGGGGAATTAAAAGGAATTCATGGATGACTTCATTATGATGCGTCCATCTAACTTTGTGATCTGTAGCTATTAAATGACGAATTGACGTATTTTTTCCCTTGCTTCTATGCTTCTTCCCCCGTTGTCCACAATAGTCTGGCTGGACCGCTGGCCATGTCGCACAGCATCAGCACTACTTGAACATCTTCGAAGTACTTCGTCGAGTGACAACCTCAATTGAATCGTGGGAAGAAATCGAGTCTTATGATGAGCAGGTAGAAGGACCGATGGATGCAATGATCGACCAAAAACAACGACAGAGAATGGACAAATATGAGTCACACAGAGTTAGCGGCATTCCACGACTGGAGTTGGAGAAACCGGACGTGATGGGAGAGCATCCAGTTACTGATACTGAAGACGATCAAGGTGAGTTAAATTAACAAAAGTATTATTTCCCGTGCTCATTAGCGCATAAAAATAATTGCATTCAAACCCACTTATTGAAATACTAGACCTAGTTATTAATAGCATTTGTTTATTTATTCCAAATGGCAGGCGTTTTGATAGCTATCATTAGCCCTTTAACTGACTTCGGTATGGCAGGCGTTTTGATAGCTATCATTAGCCCTTTAGTTGGTGGCAGGCGTTTTGATAGCTATCATTAGCCCTTTAGTTGGCTACGGGCTTCACAGAGGGAAGGTTCATCAAAGTAGCATAAAGTCGAGGAAGGGGAGCAGAAGAGCGATTCACAGATTTAAAAGAGGTAGACAGACACAAGGGCAAAGAAAAAGGTAAGATGAGTACTGTGAAAGTGGTCGAATATGGCATACAATGGGGTCATGGTATTTTGAAGTCAGAAGTCAACTGCCGGTTAATAGACTTTTTTGCTGTATGAGTAAACGTTGCCCAAGGTGCACCACGTGGAGGTAAGTCTATCGCACACCCCATTATTAATAGCATTGATCAGCAAAATTTGATTGAACAAAACTTAAAGGAATGTTCATGTATTTCAATTAACCGTTGACGGTCAGTCGTTGCGATTGAGATCCCTTTATAAATTAAATTAATTCCTACGTTTTTCCTAGTCTTTATATGAAATCTTTTCAGTTTCTATTAACCTATACCTAAGAGATTTTGTTTCATTTTAATTCACATCCACCTACTAATTTTAAATAATGACACTATCTTACAAAAACATTCATTAATCCTAGTCAGTTTTTGGAACTACCGTCAAAGTGAAACTGTAAACAGGAAATCGGATAGATATGCACAAAAGAATTAAACAAAAATTATTAATAATCTTTTACCTTATTGTATTTAGGTTGCTGGACCATTTAAGTGTTTTACTTGATTACGGCAAAATGGAGAAAAGTTTGCGAAATTTCATTTTTCTAAACTTTTTTAAACCAAGTATAGAGGGCTATGCTCTATTTTTGCGGAAACATTATTTGGCTGTGGGTTATAGCCGTGGAAATGCCTTACAAATATAAAGGTCATTCGATTTTAGCGAAATATTCGTTTCACTAGGGATAAATAAGGAAATTAGGGACATTTTTTCATGAAAAGTAAATTAAATATTGTGTTAATTATTATCTGGAAAACCGTATTATTTCACTAGGTAATTCATTCTAAATCCTACAAATCGATTTTTACCGACTTTATCTGATGATTCTCTACTCATTTAATCTTCAAAGTAAAAGATATGTTGTTATAGTGATTTTTAAGTAGTCATTATTTTTAATATTCTAACCGTTTTTAGTGAGGCCTTAGAAATAAAATTTGTGGTCATTGCAGAAAATGAATGCATGATCATGGGTTATATGCGAACTATTTTAAAAAAGAGCTCTCTGGATACTAAGTTAATTTCGAATTCAGGTGCATAATTGTAATTAAAAATAAAGTGCATTTAACGCAATCAATTTTTGTTTAAATTATCAACAAACTATCTTGCAATGTGGGTATTTGACATTTTAATAAATGTATTATTTGCATTCTACTCGCTATTGAGAACTTTTGTGAATTGAACTCCGTCCACCTTTATTCTGACGCGGATTAATGCTAAAGTTATTGCTTGTTTCACACATAGAAATAATTCCTTTCATAACTGCTTTCACCAACGTCTAGTTAAAATCCTGACTATGCTATTGTTTTTCGCAATTAATTTAATTGATTTTTTCTCGTACGGTGTTGTGCAAGAAAAAGCTTTGTTACTACTAAGCAAACTTGCTTTCATTAATTAAAGATGCGTAGATGCAAATTTATTATAAAGACTAATGATTTGTCATAAAAGATGACCAGATGGTTGTGAGCCACTGTTTCCATTCGATTCCAGGCCTTTACGTTGCTAAGCAGTTGACGATTTTTATTGTCTTCATATTAGTATAATCCTCCCCCCCTTTTACTCCCACAGAATTTCATGCTTACTGAAGGTACTATAGAGACCGTGATGTAAGTAGACGGTTCTTTTGAGGAATCTCCTAGAGAAAAGGCAAGCTAAGAAGAGGTGCAGTTAATTGTATAAAAGATGGAAGTAGGTGCCAAAGGATTAGAGAATGCTGTGGATAAGAGGCAACGACCATCTACCCAATATGCACAAGATGTTCCACCCCGAGAGGTAGTCGTAAAGCTGCTTTTATGGTGTNTCCCCCTCCCCCCCCCCACACACACTTTAATTTAGAAATTAACATTAACAGAATGTGGAATGCTCTTATTAATAATTTCATTTCTACTAATTGCTTAGCACCTTTCCTTGTTACTAACTCAGTATTTTCAATTTCCCGATTTCTAATTTCATTCTTTAACGATTAGTTTACTTAAACTTCGATCATCAAAAATCGTTGTTTTTTAGAGTTTTCTTGATTTTATCGAGTATTGATGTTTGCTGAAGATTCATGGGCATCGAATGCTGGTTACTCATCAAGTTTGTTTTTTAAAAATCAATAATACAGCTCATTTGCCCTATGAATAGAGTAGTTTTTTTAAATTCTACATTAAGTATTCGTTTCTTTGAAGCAATTGTGGCATTATTTCCTCATTTCTTACTCTATTTCGAAAGGTTCGAGTACTTTAGAATCGATAAAGATGAAAATTCGGTGGTAAAATGTGTTGACCAATTCTTAAAAGAAATGACATTAGAATTAAAATTGATTATGATCACTTCTCTTAGTTGTCCCCATTTGGAGAGAATAGAAGCCATTGTTTTATTCCAATTCTTCGGTGAGATGAAACTTTAAAGATATTGAATGTACTTTTTTTAGAAAATTAGCAAATTTTTGAGATGCTCTTCAGATTCAATACTGATCCGCACGTTTACTTTAGAAGGAGTTTACTATTTAGAGGTATTTTTCTTCTACTTGGACAAAATTTTGTAATCGCAATTAGATGATAACTTCTAGTTACTTCCAATTAACCATCCAACCATATTACCATAAAATTAGTCTTTACTTCTTCTGTTACCATGAAAAAAGCTCATTTTATTAGCTAAATCACTGAAGAGCTTCTTTTCGATAAGTTTATGTAAGGGATTAAAGATGAGTAATGTGTCCACACTTATTTACGCAAATATGAGTGATGTTTGATAGGTTAAATTTTCGGCTTATCAATATTCACTTATCAGTAGTATCTCGTATTCACCTATATCCTGACGTATTTTACAACCTATAATCAGGGGGGGGGGGATTTCTAGACACCTCGAGGGGGTGAAGATTGTGAAATTTTAAACTCAGGAAATAAGAACAGTGGGATTGAGAGTACAAGAATCGGGAAAAATCTTCCTTCTTCTATGCCTGCCTTCGTGACTTGAATTTTATCAAAATTATCTTAACGTCACCTTCTTTTCTATAACACCAGACCAGAATGTTAACATGTGACCTTGTTTTACGCAATTTATATCGCACCCATCTACGGGAAAAATGAATTATTCAATTAATCTTTGAGATTGTGGTGATCTTTCCACCTATATTTTTTATCTCAACTTCATTTGCAAATAGTCATTGGCACCGAGAACTCATACATCTATCTTAATTCCCCTTTAAAAGACGCACACACACCTTTCAGTTGTGGTCAAAGTTTGATTCTGCGATAAATGGACTTCTTGCACTCGTCAGCAATTGTTAGAAGTTGCCTCAGCCAACTATATCCAATGTTGAAGAGGCCATTTCAGTAAACCTGGTTAGGATGAAATTTCGGACGGCATGTGACCTTGTCGTTGATCTACTCATAGTTTTAAACTGCCGCCTTATAATTTGTGTGGCTGGGTTTCACAAGTGAACTTTTTCAGAGAGTATTTAAAAACTTCTCTCTCTCATTGTTGAATAGGCCCAAAAGTACCCCTGCCTAAGAGCGTCTTAAGTAGCCTTTTTCATTTACCAAAACACGGGGAGAACAATAAGTGAACTTTAACATTTTCTGGTTGCTTTAACCCAATTAACTGTCTTTTGGTCTTCATGATATTCCGTTTTAAAGCATTATCGTCTGAGCCCTTATTATCCACTGAAAAGTCAGTAGATTGCTCCACAATTTTTTATTATCTATTAGCACAAATACCCTTTATCGAATTAGGGGAAATATTTTACATCGATGAACAAATTTATTTAGTCCAGGTGTTTACCAAAATGATTGTTTAATACTAGTTTAACACGGAGATGTAGTTTTCCTTTACTCCGTCGTTATAATTGGTGTATTTCGTGGCAGAAAATTTCCGATTATCTGTGAAGTTAATGTCGATTGGAAGTTAGTTTCTAAAGCTATTTGGAGGGAGTCTCACTGTTTTCGCTGTCACTGTGAGCTCCTTTATCCCATATAGCAAAAATAATTCTAATTAGCTTATTTATTTTATCAAATGACAGGCTTCATGCTAGTTAGCATTAGCCAAGTAGTTGACTTTGGGCTTCACAGAGGGAGGAACATCAAAGTGAGAAAAATTCGGGAGGGGGAACAAAAGAGTGATTTACAGATGTGGAAGAGACAGGCAGACACAAAGGTAGAGAAAAGGCAAGGTGATGTGAGTACTGTGAAGTGGGGGGGGGTATGACATACAGTGGGGTGATGGTAGTTTGAAGTCAGAAGTCAACTCCCGGTTAATAGACTTTTTGTGCCGTTTGAGCATGCGTTGCCCAGGGTACATCACGTGGAGGTAAGTCTATCGTAAACACCTAATTTACTCATTAACTAGAGGAATCCGCCTTAGCTGCCTCGGTCACATACTGAAATAGATAAGATTAAAGGAATAATGTGGCAAATGATTCAATGAAAAGATGACATTTTCTTAGTAGTTTTTAAAATGCGTTAGAATATAGATAATGAAGTTTTTAAACCGAGCTGAATAGTTTCTTTTATCTCTATAATTATAATTCATTCGAATGTCAATTTACTTAATTATTAATGAACCGGAAATAGCCATTTCAGTCCTTTCTTGTAATATCTTCTGTTCTAAGTGTCAATGTTCAATTTATAATCATAATAATCATAATTTATCCAAATGTCTGTCTCAATTAATGAAATTAAAATAATTTGCCTTACTTTCTTATGCACAAAATTACATAGGGTTTAGTTGAATAATGCTGAAAGGTAATCATCTTTTAAACCCATTCAGTTTTATTCTTTATTCATATTTTTATTTAATTTCGTTTTATTGAATTAAGTGAGCATATTATCCACACCTTTTTTGTTCTGAATAACCATGCTAAAAATGCCAATGCCAAATAGCAACTATGTGGGTAAATAACATTTTCATGAATAATAGTGGCTGCATTTTCCAATTTCTATATAAGCCAGGTGAATAATAGACCAGAACAGTAGGCTCACTTTTTGATTAAACAAAAGTCTTTCAAACGCACTCTTATTAGCGTTGGTGTTAATTTCTATTGGATGATTACACCGCCACACTCCTATTGGGCGTTCGGTATTGAACCAATCAAGAACTTGGGGTAAACCAGCAGGCGGCAAACGTAGAAATATGAGGCTCCTTAGGTAGTAACACCCTCAACAATGAGGGCTACTTCCTCTCCTAAATGTCCGGGTTCATCTGGAATTAAGTCTCCTAAAAAGCTTCGCTTCTGTGAGTCATTAACTTTGCTGGAATTTTTCTTATCTACTAATGTTTTATTTGAACAACAATCAAAAGTGAATATTTTGTTACGAATTCCTGTTTATCTCCATCTTTAACAAGTATGTATTATCCCGCCAAAAATCTTGCGAGTAATAAGTGTTTTGCTTTTTTACTTCTCGAGACTTCCAGGTTGACCCGATCAAGAAGAATCTGTCATAGCAGTGCCTCGTAGTTATATGAATGCTACATTTGACCTCAAAAATGACCTCTGATTCCTCGTCAATCAAAGTCGTTAGCTCTGGGGCAAGATCAGGATATTATAATTTTTATTGCCTTATAATATAACGTCTGTTTTGGTAAATATTACCTATTTCAATCTGTACTTTAGATACGACTTTAGATATGAGGAAAATGTAACTTTTCAAGTTACACTTTGTTGAATGAAAGGTAGAGATTACTGTCGCGTTACTCAATAGATCTTTTATCCTTGAGGAGTTTAGGTTCTTTAAATTACCTTTGAGGAAAGGCATATTACTTGATGAGCTTTTTTAATGACATTCAGTGGAATTGTGGCCACAACATCACTAGACATCATAATTACCATTTTCATGGGCGAAGAACACTCAGGATAAGCTGATATCGTGTATTGTAAGTTCGAACTATATGCCAAATTGCTTCATTACCCTGTTTAGAGGTTTAAAATGCTGAGCTGTGATCATGAAAGGCTTCATTAATGATTAATGTAGTGTGTTTCAGGTTATTCCTTCGATTCTTTTACATTTTCGTCGATTTCTTCGTGTCTTCTTTTCAAATTATATTCAATGAAGTTCGTAAATACTGGTATTTTTTGCTCTGAGGTGAAATTGCGTTTCGCTACAAACGCATTACGAATGCGCAACGTTAGAGGTCTCCAACTGTTTCAAATAACGTCATGTATTCGAATTTAAGCAGTACATTAGGCGCCTATTTTTCTACCTTCTGTTGCCTCGCTGTTTTTTCTTCGGTGTCTTGTTTACGAATCATCCATATGTGAACATTTATGAAATGCTCTTGAATTTTGAATTTTCTTCATATTCTTCTGAAATTGGAAACACTTGGTTCAGTTTACTTTTGGAATGTTGTTTCTCGTTTATTTCTCTGTGAGATTGTCAATTGATCATTATTACATTTTATCTAAATTTGTTGTCTTAAGCCAACACCTTTTACATTCTTCAATCGAAAGATTCTTTAAATTTATAGTAAATTTCGAAATTTATTGCCTTAAGTATTCCCACGATTAAAGGTGGTTGACCTTTGACCATTTTAATTTATCATTTTATGCAAAGGGAGAGGAATTGGCCTAAAATTAATGATTTTGCTGCAGCAAAATGTGCATATTTATAGCCATTCATTCTAAATGAAATTTAGAAAGACTATTAATCATTTATTTGCAAATTCAAGGAAATTAACTGTATTTTCCATACACATTTCATTGTTTTTGATTTATTGTTTTTATTTAACTGAAAATTACTTGAAATTTAAATGTTTCATTTTAATACGCGCCTACCCAAGGCACGTTCATATATTTTGCGGTGGTTAGTCCTTCAAAATCTACTAAATCACTCCAGAAATTTAGTTTAATTAAACTCTTGTGTGGCGATTAGGCTTTGAACAAGAACTTGGGTCAGTCTGTTAACGTTAGTAGAACTCAATATAGTGCATTTAATGAAATATTTCATTTCAACAACTCAAATCGGTTTATGAAGTAAGATCCTCTTTCAAATTGTGAATGACTCCATATTACTACTTTAAGGCTCGCCCCCCCCCCCCCCCAAATGAACTCAATAGGTCGTTCATAAGATATCAGTTACTTCAACCTATTCCTTTCACGTGATCTCCATGACTCAAATTTCATGGCTTTATTAATGCAATATTTCGTAATCTAAACCCAACTTCAGGATTTTATGACATTTTTGACGTGGATGGTTGAGGGAGAAAAAAATCTGCAAACAGAATTATTCATTTTTAATACATTTCTAACAATCTGTGCTCCTCGGTTCTCCCACCATCTTCTAGACGCCACATTAACCTTAGACAAAAAAATTAACGCATTAAAAATATTTTTTATCCGTCTTCCTAATCACAAATTTACTCTTTTTTCATGACTTATACCACAGTCGTTCAAGTTTTTTCGCGTCAATTTAAGGTTTGGCTTTAATTTTATAAGGTTTTTTGGTAAAATAACAATGACCTTTTAAAATTGTGTTAGTTGACTGCATTTTTTAAATCAATACCATCAAAAAATAATTTCATTGTAATTCGCCGGTAATTGGGTATCTTCAGTCTACTTTTAGCTTTGCCTTGTCAAATTCGATGATGTCCTAATTTCGAGACACGAGTCCCAACTTCAAAAGCTACTTATATGTCCTCATTGTTGTCTCTTTTTTCATTTCGAATCCAGGAGGTTCTATGAAATTGCCCTTTTTAAGCTTTCAATTTGAAATCTGGTTATCCATAGTCTTTGCATGTAACAACTTCTTCTTGAACGCCAACTGAGCGCGGTCATGATTCTGAAAATTCAATTTATTGCAAAGAAAATAATGGTTCATTGTAGGAATATGTCTTCAGATCAACGTAGTGAACGCTAAGTAATTTCTTCCAGCACCCACAATGGCAGATTCTGTAGAAAACTACAAATGAAATTCAGTGTAAAATTTGAGAGATAAAATTTCATATTATTGGTGTCATTCTCTTACTAATTTATAATTTAATCAATTATAAAGTCGCTGAATTATTAAATAATCGTTAAATTATTTGACTTGGGAAATATGGAGTTGCTCCGCAGTCAATGTGTGTCTCATTCATATGTGGACGATCTGGGGTTTCGAATAAAGCAGCATTTACCGAATTGCCTGTACTTCAATTTTAATTTTAACAATTGAAGTAAATAAGAAATAGGGCTTGTCTTGAGATCAGAAGATTTGGCTGAAAATTTCAATAAGCTGAAGTCGACCATTGTTGCTTGAACTACTTCTCCGATCTCCATTTTCTGCCTTAAAGTGTATTCCAAATGGGCTTATTTCACGGTTGGCACGAATACAGTAGAGGATCCTCTTCACCAGCACATTTCCCAAGCCAGGGTGTAGTCATCAGTTCCTGTACAGTCATCAGAGCCCAATTGTGGTTTCGAATATCCCTTAAAAACTGCAGACTAATCTCTTTTGCAGAGTCATCTCCACTTCAATGGGAATACAAACGAGTACAATGGAATTACTTATAGCTGGCAACTAAGAGGTGATTGGCTTAAATTAAATCAATTAAATCAAAACGTTAGGAGCTTATAGGCAGTGGTTGATCATGCATCATCATAAATTGTCCTCCACTCAAAGTTGAAAGTGACTCGGTTATTTCACTTTTATTTTCTTCATGAGGTTGTAAATATTCTAATTATTGTTCCTAATCGAATAATTTCAATACAAAAACCTTTTGCCGCTCCTAAAATGAATGTGCTTGGCTAAACACCTGCATAAATTTGAAGATCAGATTTGGCGTCTTCAAATCGGTTCGCAGTGTTAAACTCAAGGTCTTTTTTGGCTAATTGAATTATTGCGCGGTTTTTTCGTATGGTGCAGTGCCTTTAACCCTGATTTTGGTCCATATATTTTTTTGTGAATTTTTTCCCTAAACTCGATTAACATTAAATATTGAGTGGATAATGGAACAATTAAACAATATCAAATGTAACCCTTCCTATAATCAACTTTTAATTCCCCCATAATTGTGAACATCATGGTAATGAAATTTTCCTTCGCTTACTACGTCGATTTTCCTGAGGGTTTCAATAGCAAACGAGACTGATTTTGGTTTCGATGAATATCGAATGTTTTCATGGACTTGATAGGAGTTAATTTGGCATACAGTGAGCTACATGCTGACAAACGGGAGAAAATCTTTTCTTTTATTTTCCCTAGTGACGCCTAACGTTTTATCACTCCTCTAAACCAAAAATAGCGCATAATTTCAAACTATTGGCTCTTAATTCTCGCCATTTACATCGGTATTATAGATTTTATTTAAACGTCTTACGTATAGCTTATGAATAATTCGCATATTTTATAATACTCGCAATCATTTAATTCTTAGAAGACACTCATTCCCAACTGTTTACTCAGATATTTGCACTATTAAGCTGCTCGCTTTAAAGTTAGAGCAAGCTATTTTGCCATCTCCAATTCACCCTACAATTTGCTGGCCGGTAGGTAAATGAATGTGCCAACTGAGTAAATAAGGAACAGAGTCATGTTTAGTGCACAGTCAAAGGTTAGTCAATGGTTCACCGTGGTTGTGATCGGCAGGTGTTTCAAAAATCAATGACAGAAAAAATCTTAGTTTAATCAAGAAGGGGCTGCTGTTTGCAGAGTAATTAAGAGTTAGCTATGGGTCGGATTCATTAATTTTGGCGAAATAATGTATTTTATCTGTCATTATTAAACCAGATATCCATTTTAAGTCAATGAGAATGTACAAAAAAGTCTTCCCCCCCCCCCCCACCCCCCCGAGATTATTCTCCAAAAATATTCCCTCGTGATAAATCAATACCTTTCTGTTAAGAGGCAGAATCGTATCTTTCCAATGCTATGACCATAATTCATGAAATTCGATCAATAAAATTCGTTCTTACTAAACTAGATAATTCGATTTTTAATCTTATCCCTGCAAATGAAGTTTCCCCAACGTTTTAATTTCTTTCTAACTAGGTAATCAGTTAATTCATACTTAAACAGCAGTACTTTCTTAATAAAGTGATGGAAAAGCCCTTGATGAGTTACGGATCTTCTCATATCTTCCTTCTAAGACTGTCTTGGACATTTTAAGCTAATTAGAACTTATAAGTGATTGTTATTAGGCTGAGATTGTGATGGAATAGATTTCAAATTCTTGAAAATTATTGAAGAAAGGACTTTACAGTTGTCAATCATTAAATAGGTTGATACATATCTGGCAAACAAAAAACAATTGCCGCATTGTTTTAGCATGACGTTCATTTGAAAACAGTAGTAACAAGGTAGGTTTCTGTCGAAATGGCTATTATGCATCTAATTATCGAAAGTTTAATCCTCCCAAACCCATTCTTTTTTTCTCCGATTGTTAGCAAGATCACCCAATACTGATAGAGGCAGGAAACTAGGCACTGTGTGGCGCCGCTATGGTTTATTTTATTGTTTAAGAAAGCTAACTGAATGTACAATTTTATTGAGGAATTAGATGATAGACAAATAAGATATAGATTGTTATTCACTAACCCCTACCCTCCTCTAGCACGCTTTCCTAAAAGATCGCCTTTTGAGTTCTGCATCAATTAACATTTTATTTCTTTAACTTCTCCATTACCCTTTAATGCAACCATGGTTTCTCTGACGTTTCTTATTACTAAAATAGATTCACCTATTTGGCCTTGAATATCTTGTAAACTATTGGCTGCCTGGCTAACCAATAATTGTAGCGTCGATTTCTCCACAGGTGGTCTAGCATATCCTTAGGAGAGTTAGAGAAACCAATACTAAAGAGCTCAATTCATGGGAGATCAAATTTGCCAGTTTTTCCAAAGTGCAACAAAATTATGATCGGTGTCAGTTTACTTTTCGATTACTAAGGCTATTTACACATTAGCTTCAAGGTTTAGTAAATCATTTCTTTCATTTCCTTAGGGCGCTTTTTTCTAAGATGTGTGACTAATATAACTCAACTTTACTCCGATCAATTTAAAAAAACATTTCTAATTTCCAGCCTACTAAATGGTATATTCTCGTTTCCTGCAAGCAGCATTTCTTGGTCACAATCAATGCAGAATTCAGATTTAAGGCATGCCCTTTCAATTCTGCATGTTATTTTTTTATTTCCCGTAGACAGTTATTTGTAATGCTAACCCAACACTTTTATTACCGAACTTATGCACTTATGTCCCAAAAGTTCATAAAGTAGAAAGCATTGCTTTGATTAGTATTATTATTATTTCGTACGTGGTGAATAAAAAACAGAAATAATTGGCCTTTTTACTCTTGGAAAATAGTTGAAATTGACGTTCAATTTACTATCCCAACTTTCTAAGGCGTTACTCCATCGCTTTTCCCTCTAAATTATCTCTCTTCGTAATAAATTATAAATTAATAGTAAATTGTATTTAAAGTACTTTCAATTTGAGATTATGAAACTATTTCGGACGGCTCTGTAGAACTTGTATCGAATAGTTCCTTCATTTGCCTACTAATCGTTAAATCGATCCTTGTGTTCCTTTGCTTCGCTAAAAAGATTAGCTTTTCTCACCTTTGCCATTTATTAACCTTCGTTATTACTTCAAGGTGAAGACAGCATTGATGAAGGCATCGCTTACCCAACCGGCAGTTCACAGTATTTGCAAACCAAAAACTCCAACGAAGCCTTCATTAACGGAGATGGCTTTAGGGTGAGTAGACTTGAACTTGATAATCAATAAGATTTAAACATTTGGGGGGAACAGCCCAGGATTTAAGAAATTTAATTTGCTGAGATATCCGGTGTTAAGTTTAATCCGGCACAATCGTGTGAATATCCGTTTGCACTTTCAATAGGATGCCATTAAAGAGTTGTTGCTATCAATCAAGGAAGGTGGTTCATTTGTTTTCAGCTTCCGTTGGTTTAAAATGTCAATTTTTGTGTTTCTATTGTTAAAAATGGCAATATTCGCCTAGACCGAAATTAACGAAACCCGATAGCACCATATGCAATGAGGCAAATTCGATCTTGGTTATGATTAATTCAATTGTTTTCAAATCTTAAGTACCCTTATTAATCTTACATAATATTCTCTTACCCAGAGAATCGTTAAGTCTTTCTTTTTCATTTATCATCTTCAAATTTATTTAGCACCTGAATTTGAGCGTGTCAAAAATGCCGCTTAAATTTACGGACCTAGTTATAAGCATTCTCTTAGCCATAAATGTGCTCATAAAACGCATCAAAAGGAATTTAAAAATAGCCCATCAGTATTTTGGGGCAGATTCTTTCATGCTCTTTAAATCCTAAAATTACTACTCACTATTGAGGCCAAAAAATTTGCTCAAACATTCCAACATTCCTCTTCCATGAGTTATTCCCCAGGGTTCCCAGAGTGATTTCGTTCACGCGATATCCGGACATTAATTATCTGTTGAGCTACTACTCTAGCGATTAAACAATTTTAGTCGAATTATTAAACTTGACGTGTATGATCGCTTCAATGCAGTACTGTAGTAGAAGTAGTAGTTAAAAATTAAAAAAATGCATGATATAAAATTTCCGGAGGTCGTATAACATATTTATAAGGCTTTAAAAGTCACTAATTTCGTGTAATTATTCTCCGTTTATTTGCATATGAGTTTCGAATTTATCAACATGGCATAATTGTATGAAATGGAAGTTGCCTAATCCGTTATTTACAGTAATCTGGACTTACCTTCGTATGTTACCAGTGTTTACTGTCTGGCTCGTATCTTACTTGTTAATAAAGCTTGTTACTTCATGCACCTTTCTTCATTCAATCACTAGTGCAGATAATAACGCATTCTACTCATAAAAATTGAGGTTTACTTAAACACTTTCAGTAGTATCGAACGCAGTTAATATTTCGCTCAAGTATTTACTATTAAACGAAGATTTTCCCTTTTCAGGCCTCTGGTCAACTCCTTAAACGTGTAGGTCAGGGAAGCAAAGAATTCGGAGGAAGCGGAAGCCAGAACATTGGCTCTATAGGCGACTGTGGAGGCCTTGAATGGAATTTTGTACCAGATAATGCTCCCATCTGCCGCAAACCAATCACCTCAGGGTGAGTATTTAAATGCGTGTATACCAATCCGTTCTGCTATTGGTCATCGTTGGCCGCTGCTTTATAACGGCACTTCGATGAGTAATCGTTGTGGTTTTGGATGGCCGCTTTCTCTCGAGACATCTTACTCGGATTTATTCCATATAAATGGTGCAGTCGTTTTGCTGGAGCCTTTCATTTTATCCAAATTTTAAAACGATTACATTGAATTCACGTTCGAACCTAAGTCATTCACTTCAATAAACGAATTTGTATAATTGGAACTATTCATTAAATAGTTCATGTCGAAAATGCCCAATTTCACATGAATCCATTCTCATTCCATCCTCAATTTCAAAGTGATCAATCATTAATCATAGAATAATATTCCTAAAAAATAAAATGCTTTACGGCATGCCAAACTTGACCAGAATTGCTGTCTTCATACAAGTAAGACTGATTTTCCTACGAATTGCACCTTCATTTTCAAGCTAGTCTCAGTAAATTGCTTTTATATGAAAATACATCAAATCATGTGTGGGATTTATCACAAAATTATTTTGTTAAAACCTCTGATTGACCTCGTCAACAGTTAGATGCACTTTCAGGATTTTCGACGTTTTAATTTGACACCAGAAGAGTACAGGATTCGGGATATTTCACTGTAATTCAACTGACGTATTAGACTGAGCTTAAGCGCGCAAGGTTGTAACCACCATAAAATCTTGGACCAATCAGCTTTCCCTTATCCTCGCTCCGATTGGTTGATTTGTGCGCACGTATATCCGCTCAATCATTGGCTCTGGGCCATCTAGTGCCTGTTTTGGTCGTTTCGTGCGTTAGTTCTGTTTGTGGCCTGTTTGGAGTTGAATATTCTGCGTAAATATGGGAATAACCGAACCTTCTGAATCAGCCGAGGAAATAAGCTCCCTCCATTTGGAGAAGGAAGAGAGCAAAAATTCCCAAGTTGGATCTACTCATGATAGGTGGGTCTTATTTCTGTTTATCATTTTCGTCAGAAGCAGTGACAGATTGATTATTTATATACAGCTGACTTTTGTTATTTAATTGTTATTCTGCTCACGCATATTTCTTTCATGAACTTTTTGGAATGTCAATATGACTTTTTTAAATTCCCGTACTCACGTATACTTAAACCCTTTGCCGGATTTTCTCTTGGTTTAGCAGTTAAAGAGAAGATTTCACATTTTTCCATTACCGGCGGATATAGGCCCTTGTCTTAACTCCTATTGGTTGACATTGGCCTTAACTACTCTTTTTATCTTTTCAATTTCCGTTTTGTAAAACATTGGCCAGTGCGCTCATTTCGTCATGTAGATAGGAGGTTTTTTATTGCCTTGAAAGTAATTGGAATTGGGGCGGGGGGTGGGTGGGGTGGGGAATTGTCATGGGACTTCAGATGTCAAAGCCCGTCCTCTCCTTCGTGTTCTACCTCCTTGAGTTAATTACTATTTGCTTTAAACTGTTCAATTCATGTAAAGTTGATTTTATAAAGCTGGCATGTTTTTTTAGATTTTGACATTCTTTAAAGTCTAATTAAGAAAATTTCACCTTTACCTGTAAACTTCCTATTCTCACCCAACATTCCGATACCACTCAAAGTAGGCTTTTGGATTTATTTCAATTTCAATTCCCAAATCCAGTTATGAATATAGTTGACATTTTGCTAAAAAAGCATATTTTTGATGCAATTATAAAAAAATTAATAATGTTTTTAATGGGTTTTCTGTTTTGACGATCTATTGCGGTTTTGGGTTCCGATCTCGCTACTGTGAATTGTTAAGGTCACTTAGAACACATGTTTTATTGCTGAAAGGTCGCAGTCATTTCGAGTTAAGCGTCCTAACCACGATGTAAAGTTGATTCCATGAGGATTTTTTTACATTCTGTTTGGTAATTAGGCGATTTCTTCCTTGCATAGGACGAGTTTTTTCTGTTTATTTTAACTCAGTTATGGTAGGCATTACTGCACTTGTCGTAAATGCTATATTCTGTCCGTTGGAAACGGCCTGTCCAAATGATAAAATCTCAGTTTATAAATTTAGTACTGCTATATTTCTAGCATTGTTAGAAAAAGATCAATTTGAGGTAATCTCCATTTTCTCGCCTATTCGCATTGTGAAAGTAGCTGAGATTATTTATTCATAACTTCTTCCACATAATTCTTTTTTTTTCACCAGAGTTCTTGTACATTGCCGTCTTTTGGTTAAGCACACGTAATGAGGTTGGAACTTCTAAAATCTACTATCATTATCTCCTATTGCTTTTCTCACAAGCCCACTACAATAATAATCCCCCACTGCGAAATCGTGTTCAGTTGAGAGAAAAGCTGTTCGTTTATTATGTCCACTATGACATACATTGCTTCCTTATCAGGTAAGTAACACTGTTTCTATTCGGATAATGGCCATATTTCTTGAAAGGGACGCCATCTAAGTTCGATGCTTTTCTGCTTATTAGTGTATACTTCGATAACTGATGTCAATGCTTAATGTTAGTTGTAAATCGCCTCCAATTTTTTTTTAATATATCTCAATAAGAACTGCGATAGGCTTAATAAGATAAAAGCACCTTTGTTTTTTTAAATTTTTTAATCATATCTTGCATTTCACTTAGAAACAGTTCACTTCTTTTACATTTACTGTGTTTGTGGTTTAGCTGTCACCTTTGAATTAATTGTTAATCTATAGTATGCAAAAGGAGGGGGGGGGGGGGTTGGAGCGAGGTAGAAGTTGGTTACTCGATTCTGGAAGCCGTGCGTCCTATTGCTTCATCTGATGCACACATTTCAAGCACTCCTATACTCTCCGGATGTTTTCACTCTTTTTATTGCTTCTATTTTGTACTAATAATGAGCCGATTACCTTTCCTACCGACTAACAAGTGACGCCCTTTGACAAAGTCTAACACCCTTCCTCCGATTATGATTTGTTCTATCGACAAGATGTACGTTTAATTATGTCTGATTATGCAAATAATTTTAATTCCATGATTGATAACTTTTATGAATCATGTGATTAATAAATTTGACATTGTAATTTATTAAATTCACTTGTAAATTAACGTTTTATGGAGAGTACTTAACCAATTTACGATTGAAACTTACGCACACCTGAACGAATCTCTAGTTGATCTTTATCGATCCTACATTCAAGGAAAGTTGTTTTTGTTTTGTCGCAGTAAATTGCTATTCCCACTTCCTGAAACTCGCATTCTTGAAATTTTTTTCGGGATTTGCTGAATAATTCTACTTGGCTTCCTGTCGCCTCGCCTTGACAACGCATTGCTACTACTGACCGAATCTATCACATCCTCGTTTGACCTTTGCTTTGATTTTGCATACCATGAGAATTCTTTTGTTTAAATTAGTCACTCCAATGCTTCTGTTTTTGTGTGTTGCTTTTGTAGAGACGTGTTGGGGAATTAAAAATTCAAATGTATACTCTTTAATGCATACTATTTCTGTCTTATCAAATTACACGAGGTGGCATCATTGAGCCTCGGGAATCTTAATGTTGTCCATACAACGGACATGTTCGTTATAATTTTTTTTGTAAACCTCGTTAATGGACGCATTGGCTCTTTACTCTCTTAATCGATTGAATCTCTCGTTTTCCTCTTCATTTAGCTTCCTCGTCTCCTTTTTGGTTGACGCCCGTGGTGGTTCTATGCGAGCAAGCCGTCATCCAGGACTTCGTATCATGGTGCCTCCAAGTGCTGCCAGTGCTCCAACTCGCGTCACTTGTCGAATGCTACGTCCAGAACGCACTGCTGCTCCACCTCAACTCAATGATGGCGAAGGCTTGGCTTGTCGGTAAATTATAGTTTTTTTTAACCATTACTCACTCCTCCTCATGTCTTTTGAGATGACCCTTATATTACATTATTAATTCTGTCTTCAATGACCGTCTCAACTCTAGCTACTCTTAATACACTTAAGGTTACAAGCTGAAAGACAAGGTTGTAAATGACGGTTTAGAACTCTTCACTCACTTGCACTTACATAGACTCAAGGAATGCGGAAGTGGGGGGGGGGGGTAATTAACACTTAGGACAAATTGCCACGATGAAATCTTGAGTCCCACTGGGAATGTCAGTTCTTAAGCACTAATTTCGCCGTTCCCACACTCATAAATGTTGATGAGTCAGTTGTAGTGTCATGGAACTGTATACTCGAATAGTAGCTATGTCTTTCCCACACTATGTTTCAACGGAGAGCGTTTTCTATCACTCATTTCGAGTAGGGAGCAAACGTCGTGGAGATAGCTGTGCGATTATTACCATTGTGCGATATTTACTGATAGAAAAACAATTCGTGACTTGACGCGGCATACTCTTGAAGGTGCTTTTGAAGGCCTTTGATTAAACTAACGGTTTCCTGGGTTCTCTTGTAAGCAATCTCATATTCGATCGTCCCTCTACGTACTTCAATCACTGGATAAGTGGAGGCTAGTCACCAAGCCCATGAAATTCGGCCTTGTGCATTCGTTGCATACTACTCCGTTTTTCCCCCTTTCAGCATAATCGAGCTGGGTCCGCATCCTTGTCAATTCAACTCACCAGTCTTGCTTGAAATTCCACACTTTGCAGCTATACGTGGACGTCAACGAGAGATTGTAATTCTTCGTAGTGATGATTCGGAAACTTGGAAGGAGCATTCCCTGGAAGCTACCGATCAAGCTGTACGAAACGCT